>JAECZO010000098.1:17189-114278 GCA_019188245.1 Novymonas esmeraldas
TCCCCCCCCCCCCCCCCCCCCACACACACACACACATGCACACGGCGGGGTGGCGCAGTGCTGCAGTCCGGCTGTTGGCGCTTGCGACTCTACCCGTGTCCACCGCATTCTGCGGCGTCCGCCAGCGACGTGGCGGCTCGCAGGGCGGATCCTGCGTGAGCAGCAGCGAAGGGAGCGCGTCATGTTCTACAGTGGCGGACCACCGCCGCCGCCATCACCCGCTGCTGGCGCAGCTCTTCCGCACTTCTCCTCCGCCGCATCGCAGCGCAAGAGCGGTCGCCGGGATGAGGCTGACGTGGCGACGACGACGGTGCAGGTGCCGGTGATGCCCGAGACGGTCTGGCGTGGCTGGGGGGCATCGCTGCCGCCGCGGGGCTACACCGCCTCCCAGCGTCACCTCGTCATTGACGGCGACCAACCGGCGGATGAGCCACCGCCATCGCCGTCGCCGCCACCGCTGGCGTCCGCGCACGAGTGGAAGCGGCGCCGCACCGAGCACGTCAGCTTCGTGTCTCTCTTGAAGGAGGTGTTCATGTACCTCGACGCCGCCGCCACGCAGCAGCAGGAGCAGCAGCAGCAGCAGTCGGGCCGTGGAGGCGAGGCATGGCAGGACGAGGAGGACGTGGCGCACCGCCCACTGCAGATCGGCGCACTACCGGCCCACGCCCTCGCGACCGTCGACGGCAACGGCCGTCACCCCAGCTCTTCCGCGCCTTTGACGTCCGTGGACGCCGCCGTCGGCGACACGATGCGCGTGCTGCGTCAGTGCTGGGAGTACTGCGGCGCCCCGCACGACGCCTTTGAGCCGGTGCGGCTGCTCTCCCCCGTCACCATGCACCTCCTCCTCACCTACGGTCACCACACCATCACCCCCGATGGCCACTACGTGATGCTGCGCGGCGGGGCGGAGCAGCTGCCGTGGGTCGGGTGCCTCTACGGCATCCTGCTGGCCTTTCGCTCTCGGCACCGCCACCCCACCGCCCACGCGGGGACGCAGGCGGACGCGGCGGCGGCGATGGGCGGCATCTCGCGGTTGCTGCTCCTGAACTGCCACAGCTTCGGCTGGCTCGACCACGTGGGCTCAGACGAGTACGAGCGCAGTCACCGCCGCCTCTACCAAGCGCGCGAGGCCCTCGTCGGTCTCCTGGAGGACCCCCGCTACTCCGCGCTGGGCCGCCCCGCGCGCTGCCCCCTGTGCGCCTCCGCCGCGGCGGGCGGGGACGCCTCCACCGTGGTGCTGCTGGGGGACACGATCGTCATGGACGGCGGCGCCCCGTCCCTCGGCCTCGCGTCGCCGCGCACCACCTTCACCGCGCACTACCAGTACGGCCGCGGCATCGCCTGCTGCGTGCCCGAGAGGGGCAGCGGCAGCAGAGGCGGCGCTCTCCCACCGCATGCCGGGCGCGGGGCGGCACCCCACACGCCAGCGGTTGATCTGTGCGCGGCCCACCGCGAGCCGCACACGCCGCACACGCCTTCAGGGTCGTACGACGGCTGCCACGTGGAATGCACTGCACCGCCGCGCGTGCTCTCCGGCGGCGGCGGCGGTGCGGCGGCGGTGTTGGATCGGCTGCCGGTGGTGTGCTGCGGTGTGTGTCGGTCTGCTGGGGTGCTCGGCCAGGCACTGCTGCTCGGCCCCACCGGCCCGCTCGTGATCCACCTGCAGATCGACGAGCGGGAGTGGGCAGGCGTCGGCGCACGAGCCGCGCCGTCTCTTGCGGGCCACGGCTGGCTCGCCGCCCCCGTCACCGACACCCCCGCCGTGTGCCCGCCGCCGCCGTCGTCGAGCGCCGCGTGTCTCGGCCCCAGCGACTCCGCTGCTGCTGCGGTGGCGGCCTCGTTGTACGCGATCCTGCTGGGGGAGGGCCCTGCAGCGGTGCCGCCGCAGCACTGTCGCGACCACCAACACCACCACCACCACCTCATGACCGCGAGTGCCGCGCCGCCCTGCGGCTCTCCTCCCCTTGCTGGAGGTGTGCCGCTCGCGGAGCTCGCGGAGTGGCTGGTGCGACTACTGCGCACGCCGCCGCCGGCGCTCGTGGTGGAGTGGCACGCCACTGCCGCGTCTGCGCCGACCGACGCGTTGGGCCACATCCATGGAGGCTGCGCCGACCACGCTGGGCTCACGTGTGAGGACGGCAGACCGAGTCCGCCATCGCGGTCGTGGGTCGCCACCGCCACGCACGCCGTGACTCCGACTGCGGCCACAGGCTCGCCGCACTGGGTGAGCGCGTGCCCCGTCGCGTCCGGCACGCCGACGTCCGCCGCCGCCGCGATGGGCGACTGCCGCGGCACCGCGAGGCACCCGCACGATCGCCGTGATGGAGCTCCCCCGACGAGCGACAGCAGCGCGTGCGTGCCGCCCGCCGCCGCCGCCGCCGTGGCACCGCCGGTCTCGCTCGGCATGTCCACCCAGCCGCGGCACTCCTTCACGCTGCAGCTGCTGGAGACGTACGCCGACGTCGTGCAGAGCCGCGCTGCTGCTGCTGCTGCTGCTGTCCCCCCTTCTGCTGGCAACCGCGGCGGCGCATCGGCGGCGCACGTGCTGCGTGGTCGACTGCTGGCGGTGCAGGAGGCGTTGCGGCCGTGCGCGGCGACGTACCTCTTCGACGGAGTGGAGCGGCCGCTGGTGCTGGCGAAGGATGTGGAGGTGGCCGCCGAGGCGGAGCGCTACCTCGGCGTGCACTCCGTCGCGACGTCGCTGCAGTTCCGCTGTTGTCCACCGCACTCGCTGGGGCGTCGCGACTGATGATGCAGGCGGCGGTCGGAGGCAGGCGCGAGCGCGTGTGCAGTGGCTGGAGACGTCGCCTCCCCTCCCCCAACCTTTTGCACCATATCTTCTGCGTGTCACCGCAGCGGACGTGTTCGGTGCCCCGCGTCTGTGCGCGTGGCCGTCACTGTGCGAAGGTCGGCAGGAACGCGCGCACACAACACACACGCACACACGTAGATACACTCGCACACAGTTGCACATGCGACTCTCTCCACCTCCGATTCATCTTGTCTACATCAGACAGAAGTCAACGTGTGTGTATGTGTGCGTGCGTGTGTGCAGGGAGGTTGTGCTGTGCACAGACAGACAGACTGACAGACACACACGCACACACAATGCACTCAGTGCGTGGCGCACCTTTCCTTATCTCTCTCTACCTCTCTTTGCGTCTCTCCTCTCTACTCCTATTACGCTGTCTGCACACACACACACACACACATACACTGCGGCAGCCATCCACACAGAGACTGCTCTCTCTCTTCCCATCCTCTCTCCCATCCTCTCTCTGCCTCTCAACAGCGTAAACTCCGGCGCCGACTCCCTCACCGCACCGGTGTGAGGCGTGGCCATCCCATACGCGCACTTACACACACACCTACACACAGCTACACGTAAACACACACACACACACATACAGATACATACAGAGATACACACGTACAGATACATACGCGCGGAGCCGGCGTGTGTGTTTCATCGCCGCTGTGCGTGCGTGTGCGACTCTTCGTTGTCTTTTCTTTTAGATCTTCAACTCCGCTGCTGCTGCTGCTGCTGCGACCCCCGCGCACATAACGTGCACACAGAGCTACACACACACGCACACAGATAGACATAGAGTGTGTGTGGTGTGGCGTGGCGTGGTGTGGTGTGTTCGCGCAGCTGCACGTGAGGTCGTCACTCCCGGCCGCTCCGGTGTGCCTTCTCTCCCCATCTTTCATTGCTCTGACACACGAGCGAAGCGGCACCTTGGCCCGCTGGCATCATGGCGTCGCTCCTTCGTCGGCTGCGCTCCGCCTCCACCGGCGCTGCCGCACCGCCGCCATCGCCACCGGCCACCGGCGCGGCGGACATGTTCCTCGTGCAGGTGATCGCGTTTGGCGAGGTCTTCGCCATCCCAGTCGGCGCGGCGACACCGGTCACCGTGGTTCTGCGCTGCGTCATGGAGGCGGCGGTGTCGGAGGAGCAGGCGGTGGAGATGGGCTGCGTGGAGGCCACACTCTACTGCGGCGAGCGGCCGCTGCCGCTGGACACGCCGATGGCGGCCGTCCCACGCAGCGCCGTCCTCCACCTGCACACGAGCGTCGCGACCACGTCCTCCGTCGTGCGGGACCGTCGGAGCAGCGCGGTGGCGATGCTGCCAGAGGACCGCCAGCGATACATGAACACGACCATCACGATGCAGCCGTGCATCCGCAGCCACGGCGGCGCGGCGTGTGTCGTTCGCGGCGGCTCCGACTCACCGGCCGCCTCCATCCGCCTCTCCGGCGGGTCTGTGGGGCTGACGCCGGAGAGAAGCCCCAGCGCCGAGCGGTACGAGAGCCTCGCGGCTGCCACGCGACTCTGCAGCGCCTCCGAGCCCGCCCTCGCCGCCTGCTACGACACGGGCTTCCCAAGCGCCCCCGTCCCGCTCTCCGGCACTGCTGCAGCGATGCTGTGGCCCGCGACGTCGACCGCGTCACTGCCGATCGCCCCCGTCGTCTCCCACCCCGGCGGCGGCGATGTGCCGCGCTACTACTTCATCCCGTGCTCCGGCGCAGCGGCGCACTCGTCGATGCGCGCGCTGCACGGGCAGACCCGCACCGCATCCGCGCCCTTCCTCCTCGCGAGCCGGCGCCGCGACAGCGCCGTGGACTTCGCCTCGCACTACCGCTTCCCCCCGCCACCGCCCAGTGTGAACCCGCTCGACCCCTCCACGGTCGCCGCGGCCACGGCGCAGTCCTTCTCCGCTGTTCCGTCTCCTCCGAGCATGCCGGCCACCGGCGCTGAGCGGCACCTGATGAGCAACGACAAGTTCCTCGTCGTGTACCTGCGCCTGCCGCGCGACAAGGCCGCGGCGCGCATGTCTGCTGCAGCCCTCAGCACCGCCCGCCACCTCGTGGTGGAGGCGGTGGAGGCGGATGAGGTGCCGGTGGAGGCGCTGCTGAACACGACGACGTCGACCATCGCCACCAACAGATCCAACACCGCCGCCGCGTACTCGTACCGTCGACTGCGCATACCGCGCGACTTCCCGGTCGGGACGCTGCGTGAGCTGTGCGCCGTCGACGCCTCGCACCGCCTGCACGTGGCGCATGCGGTGGTGGACAACGAACAGGCGACGCTGCGGGAGCTGCGCGTGGCGCCGAACTCTGTCTTTTACTTCCGGCGGCACCGCGAGGGGGAGCGCGACAACCAGCGCGGCCTGACTCGCGAGCGCATCCGCGAGCACCTCGACACCACCGCCGCCCCGCCGTCGCACACCGCGAAGGCCGTGGAGTGCGGCCCGGGCACCGCACGGCAGGCGACGGCGTCACCCGTCGCGAGCTCGCACCGCTACGACGCCGGCGCCGTCTCGCCAATACGCTCCAGCGCAGAGCCCGGCTACCGCGCGCAGGCTCGCAGCCCCACCGGCAGCTCGATCGGCAGCCCCGTCAGCAGCATCGCCGCATCCAGCACCTTGTCCATCCAGGAGCGCATCATCGCCTTCAACGGAGGTGAGGTGCAGGACTCTGCGTGCGCCGCTGCGCAGGTCGTCGCAGACGCGTCGGACGAACGTGCGGCTGCGGCTGCGTGCACGCAGCGCTACACCGTCGACGCGCACGAGCAGACAGTGTCGTCCGCCGTGGCGGCAGAGGAGGCGCGTCGCGCGGTGACGGAGAAGCGGCAGCACAGCAGCCGCAACAACTCACCGGCCACCGCGCCGTGCGCCGGTGCGGCGCGCCGCGCTCCAGGTGAGGTGTCTACTGCCGCAGCCGCCGCGTCGCCTCCACGGCGGAAGAGGAAGGCCGCTGCAGCAGCAGCAGCAGCAGCAACAGCGGCGGCGGCGGCGGCCGGGGACGACGGGTCGGCAGGCGCTACGCGGCGCGGCCCGCGGAAGACGTATCGACTGCAGCGGCGGACACCCGCGGCGGCCGCAGCGCAGCGGCCGTCTGCGGACAGCAGCGCCGTGCGCGGCGAGGAGGTTGTCGCAGAGGAGGCGGCGGCGTGCACACCGGCGGAGGTGGAGACGCCCAAGACGCGGCGCGCGTCGATGCTGGTGTCGAAGATGCGGAGCCTGCGAGGACACCGAGCACACAGCACGCCCCCCACCACGCCGCTGCGGACACCGCCGTCGCTGTCGGCGCAGGAAGTCGTGCAGCCGGAGCAGCCGGGGCGCTCGCTCGTCGCCTACGCGGAGGAGGCGAGGGTGGAGCAGAGCCGCAACGCCTCGCCCTCCCGTCGCTCCAGCAGCACTTCCGTCTTTCAGAGGCTGCGGCGGTTGTCGTCGTCGCAGCGGCAGCGCAGTGGCGACGACGACGCCGGCGCGCGTGGCGAGGTGGAGACGGACGCCGCCCCTGTCGCCGCCGCGGGCGCACCACCACCGCCAGCGCTGCCGCCACCGTCCTCGTCGGAGGAGGCGCTGCAGAACTCGAAGGCGGTGCCCGAGCGGCGCAGCAGCGGAGCATCTGCTGCGCTGTCTGCCACAGACGGCGCTGCCGCCGCCGCCGCACCGACGCCGCGGACGCCGACCGCCGCCTCAGCGACGACGCGACGCCCGCGGCGGCGATCCTCTCTGGCGGAGGAGGAGCGGACGGCGACACCGGCACCGGCACCGGCACCGGCAGCGGCGCTCGCTGACGCCGGTCCTGCCGTACGCGCCAGCGCTGGCGAGTCGTACAGCCAACGCAACCGCCGCACGAGCGCGTCCGTGCCGCCCCAGCCCGTCGCCTTCCTCGGCTCCAGCCGTCAACCAGAGAAGCGCCGCACACCGCCCGACTCGGCTGCTGACGGCGCGGCCGCCGCCGCCGCCACCTCCGGTGGTGATGGCGGCGCCGAGACACCGGCGATGACGGAGGTGAGCACTACGCTGGAGCCCGCAGCGCTCAGCACCACGCGCATTCCAACGCCGCGGCTGTCCCCGATGCCGGTGTCGATCCTCGTCTCCACAACACCGGAGCAGCGCAGCCGCCAGCAGAGCCTCTGCCGCACCCCTGGCAGCGGCGGCAGCGGCGGCAGCGGCAGCGGCTCCCCCAGCCACGCAGACCCGACCTCGTCGCCGCAGCGTCGCCGGCCCGACAGCGGCGGCAGCAGCCCCGAGTACAGCATTGAGCGGTCGAGCAGCATGCATCGCCTGCGCATCACCCTACGAGACCCTCAGGACCCCTCACGCTTCCACTACGGCGTGCCGGTGGAGCCGGACTGCCCCGTCGGGAAGCTGCGTGAGTGGGTGGCCGCGATGCAGCCACCGAGCCGCCGTGCCAGCAGTCCCGGCGCCGCCACCACGGCGGCGGCAGCGGCGGCGGCACCCGACTTGCGCGACGCGGCGCGCTACGGCATCTACGTTGGCGACACCTACCTCTCCGAGGCGGACTCCGTTACCTTCGCTGAGGTGACGTGCGGTCGCAACGACAGCGTCTTCTCCCTCCGTCCACTGTAGCCGCCGCACGCGGTGGTGGGTCTGTGTGTCTGTGCTCCGCCGCGGTACGACGAGTGTACATGCGGAGGGAGTCGAGGGATGGGTCGAGGGATAGGGGGAGCCGTCCACACAGGCATGTGTGACGTGTACGCTCTCTGCGGATCGTGTGCTGATCGTCGCGACACGTCACTGCCATCCTCTTCGGACTTACCCGAGCCCTCACCTCCTCCTTCCCCCCTGCTTCGCTCTGTAAGACGTGGACTCTCGTACTCGTACACGTGCACACACACACAAGTAGAAGCACATCCAGATGTGTGTGTGTGTGTGTGTGTGTACATGTGCACATGTGTGTTGTGGCAGAGAAGTGCATCGGGGCCGGTCGGCCCCTCTCGCTCTCTGCTACCGTTCTTTCTCACCGGTAACACCGTCCTCGGACAAACGCCAAGGAACGGGAGGCGTGACGCCGCCCCCACCACACACACACACACACACACACACCTACACACACGTCTGTACGTGCCTCTACTTATGTGTGTGTGCACGTGTGGCGGTGGAGACGTGCCTCGCTGGTGACCCCCCCCCCCCCCGCGTGCTCCGTTGGCTTCTCCCTCCCCCTTCAGCCCGCCTCTCCTCTGTTCCTCTGTGACTATAGAGACTTCGATCCGCGTCATCCTGCTCCACACATGAGCAACAACATCTTTTATTTTTTTGAGTGTACGCCTGTTTGTGTGTTTATGAGTGTGTATATGTGCGTCCTGTCGTGACACGCCCATCCGTCCTCTCCTCCCCGTTCCTCGCCGGTGCCACACTCTGTTTGTGTGTGGCAATCCACTGCGGGCGTGCAGAGATGCTGGCGCAGTGGCTCATCCTCGCATGCACAACGTCCAGTGCCACACCGCCCGCTACATCGCATGCTGCGTCACGTACGAGCTCTGTCGCCTCGCATGCCGCCACCCCTCTCTATCCCTCCTCCTCACATTTGCTTGCATTGACGCCATCACATGCACCACGGCTCACACACACACAAATACACGGACACATCAGAGCTGGTAGTCCACTGCCCCTCTCCACTCCCACGCACTTCTCCTGTTCTTCCTCCTCCTCCTCCTCGCCAGCTCAGCTCTGGTGGTGCGTCGTCGGTGTAGACGTCGCGTGTCGCAGTGGGAACGCTGTGCGTGTGCGTGTGTGTGTGTGTCTCTCTCTCCGTTGTCCCGCCTCGGGTGCGAGCGCGTCCACCATCGAGTGGAGGAGGAGGTGAAGAGCGAGAGAGAGAGAGAGGTGCGCCCTCCACACGTAGGTCCCGCGTCGATGCTGCGGCGACTGTGTTGGCGGTTGGCGCCTGCGGCCACCACCGCAGCCGGCGCCCCCAGCCCTGCGGACGCGGGTGTCGGCCTTGACGCACTCGCCCCCTACACGACCCGCGTGGAGGCTCTCTGTCGACAGATGCGCGCGGCCGGGGCAGAGTTCGACGGCGTTGCAGTGCGGCCAGCGGAGGAGACGGGTCGCGGTCTCGTGGCTCGGTGCGCCATACGCGAGGGCACCACGGTCGTGTCGGTGCCGCTGCACCGCTGCGGCATCACCGCCGACTCGCTTCTCAGCCGCGACTCGCTGGTGCGCGGCGCGCGTCCGCCGAGCCTCGACGAGGTACGGCACTTGATGAACGCCCGCAGCATCCGCGACCCGGTCCTGTGCGAGCAGGTCCACTTCGCGCTGCTGCTCGCGGCGGATCACATGGACCCCGACGGCCCCCGTGCAGGCTACTACGACATCCTCCCCCACCCCGCCATGGACGACGCCCGAGTGATCAAGCTGCACAAGGACGTCCTCGACCCGCTGTTGTTGGTGGAGTGGGACGACTACCAGCGGGAGATGCTCGCTATCCTCCACCAGCTGCTGCGGCGCTGGGACGCGCCGCAGGTGCCGCCCATCCAGGTAGCCTACTGGGCTCTGCGCACTGTCTTCAGCCGCATGCACATGCTGCCCAAGGCGGGGCTGGCGCCGCAGCAGGTCGGGTCCACGCTCAGCTACACGGCGCTCTCCTCCGTCGATCAGGCCGACCTGCAGACGCGCTGGACGCGCCGGCTCAAGTCGATGGTGAGCTCGCTGATCGGCAACCCGCAGGCGGCGGAGGAGTACCACCTCGTCCCCACTCTGGTGCCGCTGCTGGACATGGCGCCGCACATATCGTCCAGTAACGTGCGGGTGGAGGTGAGCACGCGAGACGCCGCGGTCGGCAGCTGCGCCGAGCTGCGCGCGGTGCGCGACATCGACGCGGGAGAGACGGTCGGGCTGCGCTTCAACGCATCGCAGGCGCCGGCGTTTCTGTTGTACCGCTTCGGCTTCATTCCACAGTAGCTGCGCTCCGCCGCCTCCTCCCCCCCTTCCTCCTCTCACCTTCACCTTCGCCGCTGTCACGACATCTGCACACTTGCTCAGGTTCGCCGCTGCACATGCACACGCACGCGTGTGGCGCGCACCACGTCGGCGCCGCCCTCCCTCCCGTCCCTGCTCCCTCAGCACCTCTCATGTGTGAATGCAGCGCTGGCGCTGCGCCTACGCAGACGAACTCCACTCGCTCCCTCTCGTTCTCCCTCTTTCTCTTCCATCCTCTCTCTCGTCTCTCGCCGCACACCACTCCCCGCACATCGCAACATCAGATCTGCGCACTGACGTGCACGCATTCCGCCTCGCATAGTCGTCTTTGCTTTCTTCTCCTCCCAACGTTCTCTCCTTCTTTCCATTTTTTTTTTTTTTTTCGAGTGTGTGTTGTTGTTGTTGTGCTCCTCCCTTCTCTCTCTATCTCTCTGTCGCCACACGCGTGTCTCCTACACACCTGTGTGCGTACGTGTGTGTGTGTGTGTCTCTCTCCTTCTCCCCCCTTGCGCTCTTGTCGACACCTCTTCATGCATGCGTCGTACCTGTGCCGCGGAAGCTCGTCATGGCGCCTCCCGAGTCGCTGGGCGTGGACGCAGGCGAGGACTGCCGCCTTCAAGGCCGCCCCAGCAGCGCCGGACGGCCCCGCGTCGACGCTGAGCACCGTCGCGCGCCTGAAGGCGGCCTCAGCCGCCGCCGCCGCACTGCCCCGCCCGCCAGCACGGCGGCGGCCCTTCCCACGTGACACGGCACCCGCCGCCCTGCGGCGGTCGTCCGCCGCCTTGTGGCTGCTGATGCCGAAGCTGCTCGCCGCGTCGAGGCGCCACACACCGCGGGGCTCGCCGGCTGCGGCCGCGACGCCATCGTCGCCCTCCTCCCCCTCCTCCTCAGCCGCCCCGGCGCGGTTTGGCTTCGGGGGGCCGGTGCTGGAGGAGGTCCTCGCCACCGTGGAGCGGCCCGTGCGACTCGGGTTGGCCGCCACGGCGACGGCGCTGACGATCGCGGTGGAGCTCGGCCTCAGTGTGGCGTACCTCGGCGGTGACGTGTACCGCTACGTCATCAACCCGCGGCTGCGCCGCTTCCTTCGCTTTGCACTCGGCATCCCGTTCCTTGGCGGCACTCTCTTTCTGCTCAAGATGCGGGAGTGGTACTTCCCAGAGGTGGGCAGCGGCGTGGACACCTCCTGCGTCGCCTCACAGCCGCTGTGCAACTCGGTGGAGGACTTGGTGGAGGCCGCCGCCGAGCTGCAGCGCACCTACCACAGGCTGCTTCGCGCACACGCCTCCGAGTACGTCCAGCGGGTCGCGCAGGCGGGCGGCGACGATGGCGGCGCCGCGCATGTCTCTGCTGCGGACCGCAAGGAGCAGCAGCGGCAGCGGCGCACGCTCAACCTCGCCCTGACCCGCGCGGAGGAGAACGAGCTGCTCGGCGCCATCCTCGTCCTCATCCGCTCCATTGAGACACGGATCGTCGGCACCGCCGAGGAGCGCGCGCTCATCACACCACGCGCCGATGTGGTGGCGCCAGCCACCGCCCCGACGCGGCCGCGTGACACCGCGTCCACCGCGGTGGCCCCCGCAACGACGGATGCTGCTGCCGCCGCTGCTGCCGCTGCCGCCGCTGCCACTGCCACTGCCCCGCCCCGGGTCCTCACGAGCCCGGCCGAGTACGTGCTCCGGGTCATCATGTCGATCTCCATCGCGCAGGGCTGGTCGGACATCACGGAGCACACGCGCACGCTGTTCCAAGACCTCGTGCGCGGCAAGACCGTGCCGGTGCAGGCCCGCATCGTGCAGGCGGTCGGGGAGCTCTGCTCGCTCTCCTACGAGCTGGAGAAGGGCCAGGTGGACGCCATCACGCTGGACCAGCGCAAGCGCATCGCCGCCGCCATCGACGCCTTCCGCCCCGAGAGGTCCGTCGAGGAGCGCTGCACCATCGCGCACGAGATCGCCATCCTGCCGCTGCCAGACTTCAACCACACGACGCGCTGCCTCGGCATGATACGCAAGAGCCCGGGCCGCAAGCCGCAGCTCATCCTCTGCTTCGTTGGGTCGAACACGTGGCGCAACTGGATCACGAACTTCAACTGCTGGCCCGTGCCGCTGCCGGCGAGCTACGGCGTCGTCGGCACCCCGCAGCCTCCGTCGCAGTCTGGCGGCGGCTGGCTCTTGGGGGGCAGCAGCAACGGCGGTGGTGGTGGCGGTGCCTCGGTGCCTGCGGCACAGCCGTATGTGCATCAAGGCTTCTACGGCCTCGTGCAGACGATCCCGTTCAAGGAGGTCGCCGCTGACTTCGATCAAGTCATCCTCGTGGGGCACAGCCTCGGCGGTGCGCTGGCGCAGCTGGCCGGCCTCGAGCTGGCGGCGGAGCGCCCCAGCCGTCGCATCACCGTCATTACGATGGCGTCGCCGCGCGTGCTGGCGGTCGACTGGCTGTCGCACTGGCGCTTCGCTCGCCGACAGGCGCGGGAGGCGGGAGCAGCAGCGGCGGCGGCAGCAGGCGGGATGTCAACGCAGCAGTCACCGGCAAGCGGCGCGGCCCCATCGCCGCTGCTGCAGCTGCAGTCGGCCGACGAGCATCAGCGCGACACGCTGGCGGAGCTGCTGACGCTGCCGGGCAACTACCGACACTTCCGAGGCTTCCTGCAGGCGGACGTGGTGCCGCACCTCCCGCCCGAGGTGGTGCACTTCACACACAGTGGACAGCGCATCCCGCTGAACACGGGTTGCAAGACGTCGTTGTCCTTCATTGCGTGGGGGATGTACTCGAAGCTGTACCACAACGCAGACCTGTACCAGCGCGTGCTGCGGCAGCCCATCGTGTCGCAGACTCACTGGTACGTGAGCCCGACCGACGAGATGGAGGTGGACGCGGAAGAGTACGTGGCAGTGCACTACTGACAGCGTGCTGTATTAATGGGTGTGTCCGTGTGTGTCCGTGTGTGTCCGTGTGTGTGTGTGTGTGGATGGGGGGTGAGTTGGGTAAGTGCAACGCGCCTTCGCATTGACGAGGACGCCCCCTTCCCTCTCCTCTCAGAAAGCGCGTGTGTACATGTATATGTGTGTACATGTATATGTGTGTACACGTGTTTGTGTGTGTCTCTCTTCCTCTCGCTGCCTCTCTGTGCGTCTCTTCTGCTTTTCATCTCTCTGCTCTTTTTTACTTTCCTTCTCCCTCTCAATGTTGTTGTTGGTGTTGTTGGTGTTGTCGTTGTGTGTTTGCCTTTCTTGTGTGCGGCCACAGCAGCTGCAGCTGTGTGTGTGTGTGTGTGTGTGTGTCTGTGTCTGTGTGTGTCTGTGTGTGTGTGTGTGTGTGTGTGTGTGTCTGTGTCTGTGTGTGTCTGTGTGTGTCTGTGTCTGTGTGTGTGTGTGTGTGTGTCTGTGTCTGCCTCTCATGAGTTGGTTGTAGATCGGTGCGAAGGTGCGCTCGCGGAATCTCCGTGTTCCCCTTCCCTTCCCTGCACTCCTCCTCCTCCTCTGTCTCGCCGTGCGTGTGTGCGTGTGTGTGTGTGTGTGCTGGTCGACGTGTGGGTTTGATAATGGTGTCACGACGGACGCACGTCCGTGTGCGTGTCGACTCGGCACAGTTGTGTCGAGTCGTGTCCATCTTTCTTTCTTCTTTTTTTTCACTGACTCTTCTTCGTCCACCGCCGCTGTGGTGCAGCGCTCTGAGACAGAGATGCTCTGGGGTGGTGGTGGTGGTGGTGGTGCTGAGCTGCACTGCCTCCCTCCCCTCCCTCGACGTGCGCACACGGGGAGCGAGTGGACCATGCAGTCTGTCTGTCTCTCTCTCTGTATGTGTGGACGTGTGTATGTGTGTGTCGTCCTTCTTTTCCCTCTCCTGGTTGCTCTCTCTCTCTCTCTCTTGCGTCGTCTCTGTTTGTCTCTGTCTGTGTGTGTGTGGATTGTCGTTCAGTTCGACGCTCCTCAGACACGTCTTCTCCTCGCCTCCCTCATCCCCCCTCTCTCGATCCACCGCACCTCTCCGCGTGCTCTCCCCACCGCCTCTCTCGGTGAACACACACACACGCAGCCACCGAGACGCAACACGTACGCGACAGATCACACGCACGTGCGTCAGTGTGGTCGTCTCTCTTTTTGTTGTTTGTTTGTTTGTCAAAACGAGTTTTGTAGTCTCGTCTCCCTCCGTTCATATTGTCCGATGCGTGGATGCAGATGCGCCCGTGTCTTGCGTGTGTGTGTGTGTGTGTGGCTCAGTTTGTTGTTGTTGTTGTCTTGTCGTGCAATTGTAGATGGCGCGGTAGGTCGTCAAGGTCGGCTGTTCGGTGCATCTCGGGTAGCACAGTGCAGACACACACACACACACACACACGCGGTGGATCACCTCTTCCTCTCTTCTCTTGTGTATGTGTGTGTGTCAGCGGCGACGGTGGCGCGCGATCTTGAACGTGCGCGTTCGCCTCTCCCCGTCTTCTGTCGTGTACACCGGCGCACCGCAGTCACATGTGAATCGCCATCGTTCGGTGTTGGTGTACACGCTGAGGACCCTCTCACCGCTGTCTCTCTCTCGTCTTCCCTCGCTTTGTTCTCTTCTTCCTCAGTTCCTTCCTCTCATGTGCGTTTTGTGTTTCTCTCTCTCTCTCCACTTGCCAGCGACGGCGTCGCACCGCGTTGATGTACACACCCATACGCACGCGTCTGTCTGTGTCTGTGTATGTTTGTGTATGTATGTGTGTGTGCGTATGTGCTCTTGAACACACGATGATGCGAGACTTGACGTGCATCACTGTGTAGTAGCAGACACACAGACACACGCACACACACGAACCGTCATGTCCGCGCTGACGCGAGCGTGCGTGCATCAGCATGATGTGATGCTCCTTTCTTATCCGATCATCGAGGAACAGCGCCTGAGCGGCGCGCCACCCTCGCCCTCTCCTGCCTCCCTCCTGTATCTCCCCCCTCTCTTCACCACCTCCGGACCAATACGCTGAACCGCTGTTTCCACTTCTCCCTTTTTTTTTTTTACTTGGTGTTGTCCTGTGTGCGTGTGTGCATGTGTGTGTGCATGTGTGCATGTGTGTGCCTTCATCCTGCTCTTCCCTTTCCTTTGTGCTGTGTGGTTTCTGTGTGTGTCTGTCCCTTCAGTGGACAGCTGCCACACTGACGTTCTGTCTTCGTCTCTCTCTCTCTGCGTGTGTGGGTCCATGGGAGCTCTCGCGGCTGCACTGCGCGTTGATGCAGTGCTCCGCCCCGTCCCCTGTGCTCCACATACACAGACACAGACACACACACACACACACACAGTCCCCTCTTCTCCTCTCTTCCTCAGCATACGCACGGACAGACACATACACACACATACAATCAGACACACACGGGGGAGACGTGTGATCCGGCTGGTTCGATCACGTCCCACGCACGCGCAACAACCGCGTTCCTTGCCCCCCCCCTCCACGCTGGCACACAGCCGCATCATCCAATGCATCTCGCACGGCAACAACATCGACTCTCCCACACTTCCCCCCTCCCTCACTGCGCCTCTCATCACCGTCTCCTCTCCGCTCACACGACGTTAATCCTCAACACGGCGGTCCGCGCACATGTACAGTGCCACCCCCCTTCCTTCCCTTCCTTCCCCCTTCACCACCACCACCGCTCTTCAACTCGTTGTGCGTGTGTCTCCCCCTCTTCCTCCATTCAAGACGATGTCTGCCGAGGCCGCGTCGACGGTCACACCGTCTGCCACCGTGGAGCCCGCCGCGCCTGTGGCGGCGGGGCTGGCGCCGAAGAACACACACCGCCTCAACCGCATCCTCCGCAAGCCCAAGGCGTCGCTGCCGCCGCGTCCGTGGCACGTGATCGACACGGGTGCACCGCGCCTCGCCGGTGTGCCGCCGAGTGTGCTGAACAAGCTGCTCGCGAGTCTGACGGAGGAGGATCAGCAGCGTGCCGCGGCGGGGCAGGAGCCGCTGACGGTGACGCAGGAGGCGCTCATCCGCCGCGCCGCCCGCTTCGGTCTGCAGATCAGCGCCAGCAACCCGTCGTCGGCCCCCGCTGCACCGGTACTGTCGTACGTCGTGGACGAGGAGACGCTGCGCCGCCGCGAGGCGCGCTTCAGCCAGGCAGCAGCGGCGCCACCGCCGCAGTAGGCGCGCAGAGCAGCAACGGCGTGTGCGTGCGTGTCATGTCCCTCTCTCCCCCACTGCGCCATGTGCTCACGACACCATAGACGCACCTTCGCTGTTTCCTTCTGTTGTGCCCCAGTTGTAGTCGCGTGACTGTGCTCATCTGACTCGGTGTGCATGTCTCTCTCTCTTTTGTGTGTGTGTGTGGATGAGGCCCTCCAGCGGTGCTCGAGGGCGACCAGCACCGAAGTAGACGCACACGACCCCGACGTCGCTGGCACGCGCTCCTCTGCCACCTCGTGTCGCGACGGATAGAACGAGAGAGGATGAGTGGTCACGCTGTCCCCATGAATACTGTGTGGCCGCGGCGGCAGGCGGCACAGCGCTCGCTCTCCACTCCTCCCCCTCCTTCCTCGCACTCTCTCCCCTTGATGTTGCTGCGGCACTGCCTGCGCGATGGAAGACGGAGCATACACATACACCGCGCAGGGAGGTCCTCCTCCCTTTGTCGGGCACGCCTCCTCCGCACACACAGACACAAACACGTGCACATAGACTGCTAGACGGCGCCGCACACGCATACACGCACATCATCTCTCTCCCTCTCTCTGGCCTTCTCTCGCGCGCTGCCTCTGCTTTGCTTCACCTCTCGGGCGTGTCTGTGCGACTGCGATGGCCAGCGGCGGCGGTGCGGCGCGGTCGGACACGCCCGCGGCGGGGGTGGTGTCGGTGCAGCTGACGCCGATCGTACCGGTGCGAGTCTTCGACGCGCACGGCGAGTTCTTCGACACCGAGATGGACATCGACGCCCCTCTGCGGTCGCTGCAGCTGGCGATCGAGAACTACTTCAAGGTGAAGCCGGAGGTGCAGCTGCTCCTGCACAACCGCCAGCAAGTCCACGCCGACCGCTCCTTGCGCGACAACGGGTGCCTCCTGCTGAAGGGCGACCCCTACGTGAAGCTCGTCTGCGTCCTGAAGCGCGGCCCGGTGCTGAACCTGCAGTGTGAGGTGGGGCCGGTCACCTACGTCGTCGCGTGCCACGAGACGGCGACGGTGTGGGAGGTGAAGAGGATGCTGTGCGACGAGATGGAGGCGCAGCAGCGCCGGGCTGCTGCTGCGGCGGTGGCGGGGACGGGGACGGACGAGGCGGCGCTGCCGCGCCGGCTGACGTTTGGGCCGGAGCGGCTGCGGCTGTTGTGGCGGTACATGGAGCTGAACGACAGGGCGACGCTGCACTACTACCGCATCGCCACCAACGCCGTCCTGCACGTGATGCACCGTCGCCGCGCCGCCGCCGCACCGCCCGCCGGTGCGAGCCCGCCCAGTCGCGAACCGGGTCCCCACCGCGCCGCCGCAGCGCCTCCGTCGCCGTCCACGGCCGTGTGGTGGCAGCAGCAGCAGCAGCAGCAGCAGCCCGCCGCCGCTCCCGCCGCGTCCCCACCGCTGCCGCCTGCGCCGGAAGAGTGGGCCGACGCCTTCCGCCTCGTCGGCGGTGCGTGGCGCGGCTCCGCCACAGACGCTGCCGGTGTGCCGCGCTCATCCGCCTCTGCACCACCACCGCCACCGCCGCTCCCCTACGCCGCGCCGAGTGTGCCGCCGCCGCCGCCGCACCACCACCACCACGATCCCCTCACGAGTGCCGAGGTGGTCACCCTGTCGCTCGCCGTCCGCTCCCTCGAGGCGCAGCTGGGCAGCCTGCGTGTCGAGCAGCGGCAGGCGGAGCAGCATCAGCAGTCGCTCTCGGCCCACCAGCGCGGCAGCCTCGCCGACGCCCAGCAGCGCATCGTGGAGCTGGAGGACACGGTGCGCCGCTTCCACGCACTCCTCGAGCGCGCCGTCGCCCTCATCCCCGCCTCGTCGTGACAGCGCCGCCCGTCCCTCGTCTCCCTCGTCTCTCCGTGTCCGCCCCCCAACAACAAAAAAAAAAAAACAGAACCAACCGAGCAGCAGCAGCAACAGCGGCTGTCGTCATCATCGCCGCCTCCTCCGCGTGTCTCTCGCTGTTCCGCCCACCTCCTCGTCTCGTCCTTTTCGCTCGCTTGTCTGCGCCAGTGCGCTGTCCTCCATCGGCGCGGGCCGAGGCGGTTTGGGGCCGTGCCGAGGGGCTGCTCGGTGGGGGTTCGGGGAGGAGAGGAGGGGGGCGGTTTGGGGGTGGGTCGAGGAGGAGGGTGCTGTGGCGAGGCGGTGGGTCACATGTGCCTGTGCGCGTTCATCGGTGTGTCTTGGTGTGTGGGTTTGGTTTGTTTGATAGGGGGGCCGCCGCGCGGACGACGCAGACACAAGGCGAGACACACGTATACACACACACGGCTCTGCAGTGCAGGGGGAAGAAGGAGGAAGAAGGAGGAGGCGCTGTCTCCGCCGCCCCTCCCCTCCCACACAATACGCACACACCACGCATGTACACACATACACACAGACACACACACACACACACACACCGAGGGGAAGAGGGGGCGGAGAGATCGCCAGAGGTCCGCGCCGCCCCGCAACGAAGCCAAGCAAACACGCACACTTGCAGCGAGCTCGAGGCAACGCCAAAAAAAACAAAAAAAAAAAACAAAAAAAAGCAAAAAGGAAGCAAGCACACAAAGCACACAGTGAGCCTTGCATTTTGGGGAAGATGCAGGGAGCGGGAGGAGGGGGGGACGGGAGCACGTTGACACGCGTGTACGCGTGTGTGTGGGGGGGGGGCGCGTGGCGGTGCAGTATTTACAGCTGCTTCGGCTTCTGCGGGTAGTCGTTGCTGAAGCCGTAGTCGTACTCGGGGTTCCCACCCGGTGGTGGGAGCGCCTCCGGGTACTGACCCGCGCCGCCGCCGCTCTGCTGGTTGCGCGACATGCCCGGGTACAGCGGCGGCGGCAGCGATGCGCCGACGAAGGCTTGTGGCTGTGGGACCTCGTCGGAGGGACAGCACGACGTGGGGTCCTGCGCCACGGCGCACGCGTTCGGCGTGTAGGCGGCGCTGCTGTACGGGTTCGGCGGCGCCAGCGGAACACCCTCCGCCGGCAGTCCATACAGGACCTGCTGCTGCGGCGGGTACGGTTGCTGCTGCTGCGGCTGCGGGTAGGGGTACTGTTGCTGCTGCTGCTGGAACAGTTGCTGCTGCTGCGGCTGCTGTGGTGCGTTGGGGTTTTCACCAAAGTCCAGCGGGGTGATGACGAGACTGACCGTGGCGTGCTTGCCTTCGAAGGTGCCACGCACGTTCACGCGCAGCTGTTGTCCGCGCACAAAACGTTGTTCATCCATCTCCAGCCACGCCACGGACACGCATCCCTGCGAGAAGAGGGACTTGGTCCACAGCTCCACAAACATGCGGTTGCGACCCGGCCGGACCGTGTCGCGCTGGTACTGAAAGCGGAACCGCTCCCCGAAGCGCACCTCGCCGAGGCGGTCCGGGTCGGCGGGCTTCGTGCGGATCGCCTGGCCCTGCAGCCGGACGTACACGCAGAAGGACTTGCGCAGCGACACACCCGACAGCTCCGTCGCGCACAGCACCGAGACGTCCACCACCGGCATATCGTGGGCAGTACGGTGGGGAAAGAGAAAGAGAGAGGGTAGGGGGACAGTGCCGCGCAGGAGACCTGTGTGTGTGTGTGGTGTCTGCGCAGCCGAGCGGCAGGACAGTTAGCAGCAGTGTCGATGGTGCAACCGCGTCAGCTCACCGAGGGGTCGGGTGGGGAAGGAGGGGAGGGGGGAGGGGTGGTGCGAGCCAGAACTCAAGCGGACCAGAGCACTGGACAGGGGAGACAGCTAATGGAGGTGATGTGTCAGCGAGGAGGGAGGAAGGAAGGGAGGACGACTCGAACACAGTAGCAGCTGCCACCCGCGAGTCCCACACGCGCGTGTGTGTGTGTGTGTGTGTGTGTGTGCAGAGGAGCATACAAGAGAGGATGGAGAGGAGGAGGTGCAGGGTAGGCGGGGTAGGGGGGGAGAGAGAGCATCATACCGACTCCGCTGCGCGCTGCTGCCCGGCAGCAACGACGGTGCAGGAGGCAGGCGATGTAGCGTAAGTGTGCGCGTGTGTGGGTGGGATTGTCAAGTGCAGGAGACATGCAGTGTACATCAGCCAGTAAGGTGAGGCAGAAGGAGATGACAAAGAAGAAAGGGGGGGGGAGGAGAGAGGGGAGGCGGTCGGTGGCGGCGGTTCACGCGCCGCTGAAGTAGCTGAGGTAGTAGGGAAGGACTGCGTAGTCGTCCTGCAGCGCGGTGAGCAGCTCCCCGACACTCAGCGGCGTGTTCGCCTCCACGCTGGCGTCCACCCACGCCCCCATCCGCTGCAGCGCCGCCTGTACATTCGCGTGTGTGAAGCCGAACACGGCGACCGGGGCGTGCGTGGCGCAGCTGAAGGCGACGCGGAGACTGCCGGCGTCCTCCTGGTCGCTGAAGCCGTCGCGGTCCAACTTGGCGGCCTGCGCGATCCAGTCGCGGATGAGGTAGGCCTCGGCGCTGCTCACGACGTCGACCGCCCCCGCCGCGCCGTCCACGGCCGCGTCGTCGGTCAGCGTGGTGGAGGAGGAGGAGCGGCGCGCCGCCTCTGCCCGCGGTGCTCGGTGCGGTGCCGCCGCCGGCGTGCGCAGCCGGTAGAGCCGCAGGAAGGCCGCCGCCCACCACACGACAGCAGGCGTGGCCAGGAACAGGCGCGCGACAGGCCGGGCACCGCCGCCGCCGCCGCCGCGGTGTGTCGCGGAGGTGCTTGTCGCGCCGTGGCGCTTCGACGCGTGGGGTGACGCGGCTGCTGCGCGCAGGGTGCGCTTCACGGTACCACGACACTGTGCCGCGAGCTGCGCCGTCTCGGTGCTGCACGCGACACACACGTCGGGGCGGCGCCCGGTGGCGGTGTCGTCCAGGCGCAGCTGCCGCACCGCGTCGTCGGCGAGGGCGTCGGCCGTGTTGCGCCGCTCCCACGCGCCGCGCTCCGCGCAGGCCAGCAGCACCGCCGCATACAAGTTCACCGGGTCGCGGCACAGCCCCTCCCGCGCGCGGTCGAAGACGCTCTCGAAGAAGGTGGACCAGTGCACGATCTCTGAGAGCAGCGCCTGGTGGTCCTCGAGCCCCGTCGGCGGCGCAGCGGCTGACGCGGCGGAGTGGGCGGGCGACGTGCCCGACCGGCGCAGCACCTCCTCCATCACGTGGGGGCCGTAGACGAGGTGCAGCGACGTGAGCGGTGCCGTCGGCCGCGGGCGGCCGCTGGAGAGCACCGAGTCGAGCGTCGACGGCGACGCCGCGTCGCCGGCGGTGCTGTCGCGAAGGAAGGTGCGCACGAGGTCGGGGAAGCTGATGGGCTGCGGCTGCGACACGTACTGCACCCCGTTGGCGTCGTCATCCGCAGCGCTCCGCTTCGCCGCCCCCGCCGTCGCGGCATCGGCGGCTGGCGGTGCGGCCGCGGCGGTCGCCTCCAAGACCCTCCGCGCCGCCAACGGCATGCCGACGAGCTGAGTGAAGAGCGTCTCTGTGGCGCACAGCACGCGCTGCTGCAGGACCTGCAGCGTGCGAGTGGGGCACGCACGCAGCCACGTCACCGCCTCCTGCACCTGCTGCGCCTCCGCTAGCGCGGAGCGCTCGCCGTGCACGGGCGACCCGCAGAACGGCGGCGCCGTCAGTCGGTCGACGCGTGCGCGGGTGCTCTTGGCCGCGGCTGTGGCGTGCTTCGCCGTGACGGAGGGGTGCGGCCGCGTCTGCGCCGCCGGCGTGCCGCGCGTGGCCAACACGTTCACGGAGGAGTCCGAGAGAGTGCCGGAGTGGCGGCGGTCGCGGGGGTTGGCGGGGATGGCGGCGGCGGGGAAGGACTGCTCGAAGGAGCTCAGCGCATCGCGCACGACTCGCGCCTCCGTCGCCGTCGCCGTCGCCTGCGCCGAGCGCCGCGTCGCTGCGGCGGCACTGGTGAACATGAGAAGCTGATGAAGAGACGCTGAGGTGGCGGGGGAGAGGCAGAGGAGGAGTGGACGCGCACGTGCATGTGTGTGTGTTGGAGCTGACGTGTGCAACAGGACACGGCGGTGGTGCATCCGCCCGGTGTGCGCGTGCACATACGGGCCAGAGAGCGAGAGAGAGAGAGTTACGCAGACGCGCGTGCGGGTGGAGTGCGTGTTTGTGTGGCGGAGGTGCTGATGTTGAGTGGGATGGAAGGACGAGTGCCTCTCGCACGCGGTACGACCACGCGCGCCGCGGGACGCGAGCGCGGATGACTGACAACGTCGAGCATCACGAGAGACAATGGAAAAAACAAAAAACACAGAACAGAACAACGCACACGAACATGGTAAAGTGGAGAGAGAATACACACACACACACACACACACGTGCGTGGTTGCGTGTGTGGCAACGTGAGGGCTACACCGCGACGTGAGAAGGAGAGAGAGAGGGAGAGGGAGAGAGAGAGTGCGATGGCGGAGTGCACAGAGACACAAACGGCAGTGATGAGGGAATGTACAGGGAGAAGCAGACACAAGCACACACACACGCACACAGATGTAGACGGAGAGTGTCAGGAGCGCCATGTGGCGGCCCCACGACGCGATCTGCTCCGGTGTCTCACGGAGAGGACTGTGCTCTGGCGGTGTCAGACAGCGCAGAGAGCGGCGCGTACCTGCTCTGCACATACAGCCGGCACACGTAGCCGTGGTTGTGCGTCCGTCCACGGAGGAGCTGCTGCTGCGCGCATCTCAGCGACTCTGCCGCCCTCACGTGTGTGATGCGGGCGAGCGAGCAGGCGGCGGCATTGATCGATGCAGTCACCGCACGCTCCTCCGGGCTGAGCGCCGCGAGGTGTGTGTGTGTGTGTTGCTGTACACCAGTTGCGTAGACGTTGTGGGATGTCGGGGGAGGAGGATGACAGCGGCAGGCGCCGATGTTGCGGGTAGCAGGGGAAGGCGGTGTGTCTGTGTGCGCGCGACAGAGAGAGAGAGAGAAGGCGAGCGTGCGTGATTGGATGAGAGTGCTGGTGCGCGCACTGCACCGGCGGTGAACGCGCCGTGCGACCAGAGGAGGACGCCGTGCACGTAATACTGCGAGTGCCTCTGCATCGTCCGCACCCTGTCCACGGATGTCGTCCCCGCACGTGGACACCCAACAACCACACACAAGAGAGAGAGAGAGGAGCAACAATACACACAAACACACAGATGAAGGTGCACCACCATGTCAAGTGTGTGTGTGTGTGTGTGTGTGTGTGTGTGTTTGTGTGTTTGTATGTGGGACTCAGCTAACATATCAATACTGCTGCGCCATGCAGTCGTGCACGTTGCAGTCCGAGCAGAAGTACTGCCGGCAGACCACGCACTGTGTCTTTGTGCTCCACATGCCGAACGGCTTGAAGCAATGGAAGCAGTTGACGGCGTCGTACACGCACCACGCGCTCTTCGCTGTTGCACTGGTCGCCGCCGCCGCCGCCGCCCGCGTCGCCGCCTCGCCGCCCATGACGTCTTCCAGGGCGACCAGCGACGGCAGCTCGCGCGCGCGCTCGTCGCATGCGCTCTCGATCTCGGCCTCGAGGTAGCGGTCAAACTGCGGCCCCCACGAGACAACGCGCGTCGTTGTGGGCTCGCGCACGTTTGGGTTGAACGTGAGGTAGTGGTCGGCATCCTCGCGGGTGTACAGCTGCTCCCAGAAGACGAGTCGCTTGCTGCTCACGTTCGGCAGCAACACAAAGTCATGCAGCGCCGCCGCTGCCGCTGGCGCACCGCCGCCGCCGCTGCAGCTGCTGCTGCTGCTGCTGCACCCGCGCCGCTGCGCGATGAACCGCCACGCCGTTGCCGCGTCGTAGCGCTCGTTGACGAAGCAAAGGGCGACCTCGCCGCGCTTCTCCCGCTGCGTGCGGCGCAGCACATCTGTCCAGACAGACACCGTGCGCAGCCGCACCCCCTCGAGGCGGCGCTCCTGCTCGCCGTTGCAGACGAAGGTGCCGTAGAGGCAGCTGTAGACGACGTCGGACAAGTGCGCGAGCAGCGCCGGCGTGAACTCGAAGCAGGTCGGGTACTGCCGCCACACCTGATAGACGGCGTCCACGAAGTGCAGGAAGATCGGAGACGTGTCGAGGCGCGGCGCGCCGCTGCCGTTGTGCTGCTCCGTGTCTGAGCTGGCGACGCCGGAGTGGGTGGAGACGGTGGTGCGGCCCGGCAGCTGATGCCCTGCGCGCTCGGCGAACTTGTGGCCGAAGCTGCAGAACTCCTTCTCCACGAGCGTGCAGAAGCCAACGATGGTGCGGTAGTGCGGGTCCAGCAACAGCATCGTCAGCGCGGTGCACTGCGACGTGCGGTCCCAGCCGTCTGTGCAGTGCACGAGGCACGACACGCCGCCCTGCAGCGACTGCGCGGCCGCGACGGCGCACGCGAGGACGCGCTGGATGATGGCCAGCCAGTCCGAGTCGTACAGTCGTCGCAGGAAGGTCGTCTCCGCGGTGTTGCCCTGGTAGCGGGCGACCATGCCGCGCAGCTTCTCGAACGCCTTTGTGACGCCGAAGATGTTGTCGATGTCGAAGAAGCTCGTCTGACAGAAGGTGTAGCAGCTGCCCGACTCGTACCCGCCGCCGAGCTGCGCGTTGCCGGCCGCCGTCATCTGCGGGCGGCAGTCCGCCACCAGGAGCACCCGCGCCGTCGCGCCAGCCTCCGCCGCAGCGGTCGCGTCGCTGCTCATCTGAGTGGCCCCGGCGGGCGGCGTGGTGGCACGGTCGCTGCCGGCGATGGCGTCGCGGGCGGCGTGCACCGGCTGCTCGTCACCACCGGCGCCGTCGTCGTCGTCGTCGAACAGCGACGGCGGACGCACCGGCCGCGCATCGCCGACGGCGGCAGCACCGCGCGGCGCCGTCGTGGCCGCCGTCGTGGTGGCGAGTGGCGATGCCGCGCACCGTGGCAGCGCGTGGTGTGGGGCGTACCCGGTGTTCACCAGCGCGTGGCAGACGTCCGAGTCCGCGCCGAGGTGCGGCGACCGCATCAGCGGCTGCGAGCTGCGCGCCAGTACGGCCCCGGTGCGCAGGCACACGTACGACACGGCCGGGACGCGAGCGCGGGAGCGGGCCGCCATCGCCCTCAGCAGCAGCTCCCGATCCACGTGCTTGGGCAGCAAGAACACGTCAGGGTACGTGGGCGAGCTCGTGTAGAGGTGGTCGGCCATCCGCCCACCGCGGTGCGTGTCGCGCCCCTCCTCGCGCAAGTCGACGAGGCTGAACCACGGCCGAAGGTCCTTCTGCACGCCGATGCGGCCGGCGTGCACGGCGGCCTCCGTCGCCACCTCCATCGCGGGCAGCGACGGGTCGATGCACAGCTGACGGGCGAAGTCTCGCTGCGCGGAGTACACGTTCCACCCAAAGTCGCTGGTCCACATCGCAGCGAGGCTGTTCGCGTCCGCCCCGGTGCCCACGTCGTGCTGCTGCTGCTGCTGCTGCTGCTGCTGCTGCTGCTGCTGCTGCTTCTGCTGCTTCTGTTGCTTCTTCTCTGTTTCCTTGCGCAACTCTTCGGCGACGCTGAACGCCGGCAGGTCAGAGATGCGGGCGATGCAGTGCGTCATGACGAGGTGCGCTTGTATGTTCTTCAACAGCCGCTCCGACTGCACGACGAGGCGGTGCTGCCACACGTGCTTCGACTGCAGTGTGACAACGTAGAGCGCCGGCTGCGGGTCGGCGTATCGCTGGCGCGTCGTGTGTGGGGAGGCGGCGGCGGCGGCGGCGCTGAGGAGCGGCGCCACGGCGCAGGGCCCGGCCGAGGCGCCAGCGCCGACACGCGCCGCCTCCTCCTCTGCCTGCTGCTGCACTCTCGTAAAGCACTTCACGACAGCCGCGGAGGCGCGCGCGATGCCCCACGTGGCGATGGACATGTAGGGCACCTCCACACACGCCGCACGGCCGAGCGGGCCGATGTGCATCTGGTACTGAGAGAGCGCGAGGCTGCACGGCTGCACGACACACGCCTTCTCGTCCCCGCCGCAGAAGTAGACGAGGGCGACGGCGTCCCTCGCGTCGATGGAGGAGCACACATGCAGGTCGAGCGTCTCGCCCGCCATGAGTATGAATGCGGGGAAGGACTGCGCCATGACCGCAGCAGTAGCAACAGCAGCAGCGGACGCGACACAACTCGCTACGTGCTGAGGAAGGAGAGAAGAAGAGAGAGAGAGAAGGAGAGACGGGAAGTGAAGAGCAAATGTGTGTGTGTGTGTCTCTCTCTTCCTCTGCGTGTGCAGCGGAGCGACGACAGCGCGCTGCACACGCACACCCGACGTGCGCAGACGTCCTGCCGCGGCGCACTGCGAGTGAGACAGTTGATGACGGCAGCGAAGGTGCGTGTGAGCGTGTGAAGGATGCGCGTGAACTGAACTTCAGGTTTCACTTCTACGGAGTCGGGTGCCGCAGCACACAAAGCAACGAGAACACATACAGACACACACACGCATGTACATACAGGTACAGACACCAAACCCGCGCAGTCCCCACCAGTCGCCGTACGCGTGGTGAGGAGCGCAGGAGGTGGTGTGTCTAGGCCATCACCACGTAGCGGGCGGCCGGCAGCGTGCGGGCCGACGGAGGCGCGTGCGCCTTGCGCGCGGCGCGGATGCCCATGTCCATGTCGAGCGGGTTCACCCACGAGGCGCTGTCCGCTCCAGTGGCGGGGCTGCGAGAGCGCGTGTTCGCCGTCGTGACGCCGCTGGGGCGCAACGGCGGCGTCATCAGACCGCGCGCGGCGGAGGGGGACTCGCTGACGTCGCTCATCACCCCTGACACGTCCTCGTCGAGGTCGGTGCTCCGCGGCAGCGGCGGCGGCAGCAGCGGCAGCGGGGGCAGCGCCGCGGCCACCTCGGGCGCGATCACGTGTGTGGCGGCGCTCACGTTGAAGTGCTCCGCGATCTCCTGCACCCGCAACGCCGTCGTCGTGGCGGCGGCGCTCAGCAGCACCGCGCCGCGGCTGTCCTGCGTGCGGGGGACGTCGTTGTCAGCGACGGAGATGCGCAGGGAGCGCAGCGTGTTCACCTTCGCCTCGTCCTGCACCGCCAACGTGAAGTGCGGCGCCGCGGCGTCGTCCTCGGCCGACGTCGTCGCCGCCGCCGCGGGGCTGACGCGGGTGAGGGCGGCCTCGCTGTCGGGCTGGAAGCACACGTCCTCGATGACCGCGTGCAGCTCCTCGTCCTCGCCGGCGCCGAAGACCGCTGCGATGTCGGCGCGGTCGGCGTCAGCGATCACGTTGGAGACGTACGTGAAGGACGGCAGCCTCGACACCGGCGCCTCCGTCACGTCCGTCGTGAGCGGCCGGCTGCGCTCCGACGCGAGGTAGCGCAACCCGCTCTCCGTGAACACCGCCGCCGGCTGCTCAGCAGCGCGCACGCCGGCCTCGAAGCAGCGCGCGAGTTGGTCAGCGGCCGCCCTCCTCTCGAGTATCTCCTCGCCGTACGCGACCAGCTTGGCTATGCCGTACACGCGGCCGCAGCAGACCAGCATGGCGGCGATCATGTGCAGCCACGCACGCGTGAGCGGGGACGTCGGGGTCCGCGACGCCATCATCGACGTCGTGACCGCCGCCGTGGACGTGCTCGCGGTGTCCTCGTGTCGCACCGGCGTCGAGGCAGGCGTGGCCGCCGCACTCGCCGGCTCGGCCCGCACGCAGCGCTGCTGCAGGGCCCACAGGAAGGCAAGGCTGAAGGGCAGGCCGCTGACGCCGCCGCCGGCCATGAGTGCGCACAGCACATCGGCGACGGAGACGATGGCCATCGGCGTGATGCCGTCCGTCGTGGTGGAGATGCGGCGCACCCACGCCTGAGCGAAGGCGACGTCCTCCTCGTCGGTGAAGAGCGCGCCGACGCCGTTGGACTGCGGCGTGGCCGCTGCCCCCGCCGCCACGCCGTCGGACTGCTCTGGGATGCCGGCGAGGATACCCGTGAGCACGCGCGAGGCGAGGTGGCGCTGCGCATCGTCGCCGCCGCCGCTCAGGTACACGTCGAGCCCCGCCGTCGCGCGGGTGCTCTTGCGGTCCACGAGCGGCACCGTGCGCAGGTACGGCGCGGCGACCACGAGCAGCCGCAGCGCCAGAGTAGGGTGCGGGGTGCCGCTGCTTCGCGCCGTCTCGAGCAGGCGCCACAGCGACACAATAATGTTTTGCAGCTGCGGTGCATTGCGCTGTCTGTACGCGGCGCGCAACAGTCTGCTCGTCAGCACCACGACGGAGTCGCGCGTGTCCTGCGCGAGTCGCGCGCTCTCCGTGCCGCCTCTGTCGTCGGAGACACTGCGGGGCGTGGGCAGCTGCGCCTCACGGACGATGTGGGCGAGCGCCACGGCGGGGCGACCGCCGGTCATGGGGAGCACGTCAACGCACGCCTGCAGAGCGCGCAGCACGCCGAGGCGCACGCTGGGGTCGGTTGTCTGCTGCCCCACCTCGCAGAGGCAGCGGTACACGGAGAAGCCGAGCTGCTGCGGGCGGCGCTGCATCGCCGAGACGACGTCGCTGAAGACGAGCGACGCCACGTACGGGACTCCCCAGCCGTTCTGACGCTCCAGCAGCGCCGTGACGCGGCTGAGCAGCCCCTCCACCCCCGCCGTGGTGGTGCAGGCGGCCGTGGCGCCGATGCCGTGGCTGCACGCCAGCGCATACACGACATCCTGCTCCTCCGTGTCCGCCGGCAGCTGCACGGTGGGGCTGGCGACCGACGCGGCATCGGCGCCGCCGTAGTGCCGCCGCGTCAGCAGTCGCACGCTCGCGTCGCTCAGCGGCTTCTGCGCGCGCTCACGCAGCACGAGGATCAGGTTGATGATCATCGCTTGCATGATCGCTGGCGCGCTCCCAGCGAGGGCCGTGTGGATGCAGTTCGCCATGTGGCTCAGCGCAACGATCGCGGCGTAGCGCGTCTGCACCGCCTGTGCGTCCTTGCGCGAGGAGATGCGGTCGGACGTCATCTTCAGAAGCTGCGGCACCAGCAGGTCCTTGTTGTCCGCCATCAGCCGCCGCGCAGAGTCCGTGTTGGGTAGCGTGCTCAATCGGTGGCAGAGCGCGCTGAGCACGTCCGCGGCGCCGACGTGGTAGCGCGTGACGCTCGTGGAGAGCAGCAGCGCGCACATGTCAATGCTGTGGGGCACGAAGTCGTCCACGCGGGGTGCGTGCTCGATGAGCGAGCGCAGCATCCATACAGACACCATCACGCGGTCCGCCTTGCCTTTGGCGACGTGGACGCGCAGTATCTTGTCGATCTTGCGGCACACGCGCGGTATGCGCTCCGGGTTGCTGGCGACGTAGCTCTGCAGGCGACCCAGCGCCTCCTCGTCCGGGCCGCCGTGAGTGCTGCTTGGATAGACGGACAAGATGAAGTCCTTGAAGCGATACGTTGTCGCGTCTCCGCACGCGCAGGAGTTGGCGGTGCCCATGGCAGCGCAGGCGTCGACTACCGCAGTGTGTACGTATCTGTGTGTGTGTGTGTGTGTGTGTGTGTGTGTGTATGTCGCGAGACAGGGAGGGCGCGGAGGTGCGAGCGAGCAACGCGAGTTACTCTGGCGAGGACGACGCGGGCGGCGACTGGTGGAGAGAGAGGAGAAGGGCAAAGATGAGAGAGAGAGGCAGCGGCGACAGACCGTGTGTGCCGTTGTGCTCGCTGCGCACACACAAGCATGCATACGCCACTTGGGCAGAGTGTGTCTGTCTTTCTGTATGTGTGTGTGTGTGTGTGGATGGAAGGAGAGCGTCTATGGACAGGGCGGAGGATGGTGATGGCGTCTGAGTCGTGTCGCTCGTGTCGCTGCGCATCACGACCGACCTCGCTTCGACCGTGGCGCCGTCGCAGCGCTGCGCTCCGCCTCCTGCCGGCGAGCCCTGTTGCTGCGGAGGCGGTCGCGCAACGTGCCGGACACCACAGCTGTCGAGGCGCCGCTGTCCCGCTCCGCGGAGGCCGCCGTCTCCTCAACACCCGCGAACGTCGACGAGCGCACGCTGTCCACGGCGTCGCCAGGCGGCGACTCGGGCGACGGGCTGCGCGTGCGCTTGCGTGCAGACGCCGGGCTGCCGCCGCTGCCGCCGCTGCCGCCGCCGCCACGCCGGCGGGGCCTCCCTCGACTCCCCGTCGTTGACGTCGCCGTGGCGGCGGGGAGGAAGCGCACATCGTGAAGGACGGTGTGGGGCGTGATGACGGCCTTCTGCTGCATCTCCCGCAGCGCCGCCGTCGTGCTCTCCACGTGCGCCATGACGAGCGGCGCGCTTTGCAGCACCTCCACCACCGCCTCCACCGCGCCCTCGGCCGCGGCGTAGGCCGGCGCGGGCCCGAGGCTGTCGTGGCCGTCCACGTCGTCTGCCGGCTGCGACTGCGATGGCGGCGCCGGGTGGCGGCGGCGGTGCTGGCGGTGCGCCGCGGCTGCGCTGGCGACGAGCTCCGCCCCGAGCTGCCGCACCGCCTCCAGCGCCGTGGCGGACGCCTCCACCTGGTCCAGCGAGACGCCGCCGGCGCTCGTCATGAGCACGTCGCGCGCGTCTCTGCACACCTCCTCGCTCTGCGCCAGGTACGCGTGGATGTCAGCACTTCGCGGCACCAGACCAGCGAGAGCAGCGTCGCGAGAGTCGGCGTCGGCCGGCACCTCCAGCAGCTTCCAGCGCTGCTGCGCCGCCGCCGCGCGTGCGCCCCAGCTCTCGAGCTCGGCGAGGGTCTCCCTCAGAGACCGGTGCGGGGCACCGCGGGCGCCGATGAAGGCGTCGAAGCTGTCCTGCCACTCCTCCGCCGCCCCCGTGAGGTCCTTCGCCACCGTCTCCAGCGCCGCGCCGGCCGACGTGATGACCTCGCCGACAGCACCCCAACTGCGCGGCTCGCACACGAGCTGCTCGAGCGCGTCCAGCGCCACGTGCAGCGCGGCGGGGGTCTCCACGTAGCGCAGGAGCCGCCGCTGGTCCTCCTCGACGCGCTGCAGGCGGCGGGCGAGGGTCTGCTGCGCGTGCCCTGTCTCCGCCTCCAGCGCCAAGGCGCGCTCCAGTGCAGCGGCGGTCGGCAGGCCGGCGAAGAGCTGCACGCGCGACTCGAACACGGTGCACTCGCTCACGACTGCCGCCGCCGCATCATCGACGTCCGGCACGTCGCGCTGCACCGCCTCCGCCGACTGTGCCTTGGCGAAGTAGATGAGCTCGTTCTCGCGCTGGAGGCGCTGCAGCGCAGCACAGACGCCGTGCAGCAGCTGATGGAGAGACGTGTACACCTGCACGACATCCGCCGCCGTCGTCGCGCCACTGTGGTCGGCTGCCGGCGAGCCCGCGGTCGCCGCTGCGCTGCGGCCCTCGCCACGGTGAAGGAGAGCGTGGAGGTGCGGGTACTCCGTGGCTGGCTGGAGCGATGCGTCGTCCGGCCCCCCGTCTGCGCCGGTCATGCGCACCGCTGGGCCGGCGCCGCCGTCGACGCCGCTGCCCTTCGCGTGCTGTGCCGCCGAGCGCGACGTGGCGCTGCTGCTGCTGCTGCCGCCGCCGGTGAGGTAGGATGCGAGGCGCCGCCCCCACCACTGCCGCGCCGCGTGCTCCACGCGTGTGTGCGCTTCTTCTGCAGCCCACTGCGCGTCGCAGCTGCGGAGGAGAGTGTCGGCGTAGCGCGCGTGGCCGAGCGCCGCCGCCATGTCGGGCACCTTCTCGGCTGCGTAGTACCACGCGGACTTGTGGTGGTGGTAGGCGGCGACGAGGAGGGTGGGGAGGAGCTGCAGCGAGCTGCTGGTCGGCACGCACGCGGGCAGCCGCAGCTGTGCCGCAGCGAAGGCGAGAGTTGCGAGCAGGTTGGGCTTGTCTCGCGCGGCGGAGGAGGAGAGCGCGTACGTGTACTTCGCCACCGCCGCACACAACAGACACGTGTCCAGTGTCGTGGCGAGCGGGATGCAGCTGCGCAGCTGCTGCAGCGCTAGCGCGGAGGCGGAGGCGGTGCTCGGGCCGACGTTCAGCGCCTCCGTCCAGCGCAGCACGTCAGCCGCGAGTCGACTGTGTTGAGTAGCGACTTTGGCGTTGTGACTCGGCACCGCCGCGACGGCAGCGCCACCGCCGCGCGCGGTGACCGTGGCGGAGACGGAGGCGTCGGCGCGCGCGCGGGCGAGGTGGTGCAGCGCCGTGTCCATGTGGTAGCGAGCTACGTTGAAGAGCACGACGAGCGCCTCGCCGCGCGGCGTGCAGACCGCGACGTCGCTGCCGGGGCCGCCGCCTGCGGGCACGAGATGCACCGATGGCACCTCAAGCAGTTGCCGCACCCGGAGCGGCCACGCGCCGACGACGTCGTCGAGCCCGCAGAGCAGCGACACGTACTCCTTCACATCACGGGCGCCGTGGCTGAGGTTGGTGAACACGTCGGGGGAGGCGGCGCTGTAGGACCGCAGCATGCCGATGGCGTGGAGCGCGGACTCCGTCGGTGCTTCGCGCACCACCGCCAGCGCGCTGGTGACGAGCTGCACCCAGTCCACTGCCTCCGCCCGCACCGCCGGCGACGGGAGGAACGCGCACGTGCCCAGCGCGGCGCCGTTCATGTCCGACAGCGCACACGCGAGTCTCTCTTGTTCTCTCTTGTTCTCTCTTTTTTTTTTTTTTGATATGATGAACAGCCGGCAATGCACACGCGTATCTGTGTGAACCTCTCTGGCTATCTGCGCGCGTGTGTGTGTGTGTGTGTGTGTGTGCAACACGTCAGAGGCGAGGGACAGATGTCGAGAGAGAGAGAGAGGAGTGGAGGAGAGGAGTGCAGAGAGATTGCAGAGACATCACCGCTCCGCTGCGTGAGTGCAGACGGAGAGAGGAGAGGGAGAGGGAGAGGGGGAGGGAGAGTGACGCGTGCGTGCTGATTGCAACAGAGGAACACAACAAGACCCGACGCACTCTCTTCCTGCACCGCCGACCACCGCCTCGCTTAGCTCGAGCACGTCTTCTCGATGCGCATGAGGCAGCACGTCGAGGCGGAGAGCGCCGTCAGCATCTGCAGCTCTCGCAGGACCTCCTGCACATCACGAGCCTCTTGTGTCACCCGCAGATGCGGTGCGTCGGGGTGACCGGCACGGATGCGCTCTGTGAAGGTCTGCATGCCGTCGCGGTGCGCCTCGCAGCAGAGGAGGGCCACGCCGCCGGGCCGGAGGAGCGCCTCCAGCGCCGGCGCCACGTGTGCGGCGATGGCGTGGTCGTACACCACGTCGCTGGCCACCACCACATCGTACTGCTCGCGGAGCTCGTCTGGGATGGCGCTGAAGTCGAGGTTGAAGAGCCGCACATGAAAGACCTGCTCGTCGCCGTCGCTCACCATCGCCGCCAGCGCCTGCCCGTTGCGCCGCTGGAACGACTGCCGCGCCTCCTCCACGACGGTCGCTGAGACGTCCGTCACATCGAGTGCGCACGGCACCGCGGCGTCGTGGGCGGCGGCCACCGAGGCGAGCACGAGTGAGACGAGCGCGGGGCCGCAGCCGAGCTCGATGACCCGCAGCGGCCGCCCGGCGCTGTCGCGCACGTTGCGCGCCGGCGCCGCCACGACGGCGTCGAAGCTCTCGATGATGACGAGTGAAAGAGCAACGGCGCCGGCCCAGAGCATCGCTCCCGTCTCTCCGCTGGCGTAGTCGGCGAGTCCGAAGCACACGCGCAGCGACGGCGGCGGCGCTGCTGCTGCTGCTGCTGCTGCCTCGGCGGTGCACGGTGTTGCGTGGCGGTGCACCTCCAACACCGTGTCGGCGCAGCGGCGCGCCACGCCGTCGCTGCAGTTCGAAAGGGCGCGACTCGTGGCGAGCAGCAGCGCGTCCACCTCAGCGACGGCGGCCTCGGCGTCGTCGTGGGCCACGTCGAAGCCTCCCTTCACGATGCAGCGCACGAGGCGAGTGAGGAGAGGCTGCAGTCGCTGGCAGAAGCGCGCGTCGGCGCCGGCGGCAGAGCCAAGAGCGCCGTACGCGCTGAGGTCGTCTAGCAACACCGCCAGCGTGCGCCACTGCTGTGCCGACGCGTCCTGTGGCGGTGACGGGCCGGTGCCCAGCCGCACGCGCCGCTCGCCGGCCAACAGAGTCTGCTCAAGGAGTGTCTCGGCGTCGTGGAGAGAGCCGTAGCGGGTGTCCATCACACGCAGCGGGGCATCGCTGGCTCGGCGCAGGACCACTTCCCCTGTGTAGCGCATGTCGCCAGCAGCTTGACAGCACGAGAGACGGTCCGTGCCTGTGTGTGTGTGTGTGTGCGTGTGCGTGTGTGTATGTGTGTGGAGAGAGAGTGGTGGGAGGAGGAGGTAGGGGAGCGCGTACCACAGACAGACAGACACAGACATTCACACACACAGACGTCACCCGAGGCCGAGTGCTGCGACACGCGAGCGCACGCCGCACGACACGCCACGGCTGTGCAGGGCATGATGGGCTGAGCTCGGAAATCGAAGAAGTGATTCAATATGTGCATACACAGACACACACAGACACACACGCACACACACACATGTGCGTCAGGACAGCCTCGTGCCGACGCCCGTGCCTGAGGCGCTGCCCGGTGCGCATCCTCAGGTCAGGCGCAGGCGGCCTCCATGAAGCTGCGAAGCTCTGCGGCCTTCGCCGGGCCGAGGCGCCGGATGGCCTCGCGCAGCGCCGTGTCGGCGGACTGCACGACGTGGCGCACGAGGTACTCACCGACGGCCTTTAGTGCGACGCTGAAGGCAGCGCCCCTCGGCGTGGCGAGGACGGCGAGGACGTATGTGAGCACCGCGTGGAGCGCGTCCACGCCCGGCGGCAGCGGCAGCGGCGCCACGGTGCCGAGCAGCAGCTCGCACATCAGTGCACGGCAGCGTAGCACGGCGAGCACGGCAACCTCCTCACTGCCGCTGTCGCCGCCGTGTTCTTCAGGAGCAGCGGCACGAGTGCCGAGGCTGGCGAGCACGGCGAGGAGCGCTTCGGCCGACGCCCTGTGATGCGGCACGAGCTCGCGCAGTGGTGTGGCCGCGCCGTCCCACACGGCCGCGACGACGCGCACGGGGTCGCTCGCCTCCTGCAGCAGTCGCAGCGCGCTGGGCCACGCGGTGCGCACCAGCAGAGCGGAGGGGTGGCCATCCACCCACCCATCATGCGCCGCGCAGTGCTCCGCCAGCAGCAGACCAACAGGCGACGCCGCCGCGAACGCGTGAGCCCGCGCCGGTGGCCCCTCCCGCACGTACACGCCGACGGCGTGGTGGAGACGACGAAGCACGACCGGCGGCGCCGTCAGGAGAAGCGCCTCGGCCGTCGTGCTTCTCAGCAGCGGCAGCAGCAGCGGCAGCGCCACGCCTGCGCTCACCCCTGTGAGTAGCAGCGAGGCGACAAGCTCCGACCTGCGCTCCTCCGCGACGGCGCCGTCCATCAGCACCGGTGAGAGGTGACCGAGGAGCGCTGCGGCGGTGCTGGGCGAGAGCGGCACCATCGCCACGATGCGCATGAGATTTGCCTCAGTAGCGCCCCACACCTGCTGCTGCTGCTGCTGCCACGTGTCGGTGCGCCGGCGCAGCCGCTCGTGTGCGAGGCGGGCGAGGAGGCGCTGGTGGCTGGCGGAGAGGTCGCTGGTCAGCGCCGCCACGCTCGCGAGTGCGTTGGCCGCTGCCGACGGCGCCGCGTCCGTGTTGGCGGCCGGCAGCTCCAGCGTGGCCAGGGTGAGGACGGCCAGACAGCCGGCGGCGTACCGCAGCGCCGGCCCCAACGTCGCCTTCAGCGGCTCGCGGGTCAGCGACGCCACGGCCTGCAGCACGTCCCCCGCGCTCACCGGCACGCGCGGCCCGTACACGGAGGAGGCGGCGGCCGCGGCGGCACCGCCATCGTCGTCGTCGTCCTCCTCGTCCCCCGCACCATCGCCACCGCCGCCGCCGCCGCGCCAGTTGGGGCTCGTGGCGCCGGCGGACGGCGCGTAGCCGTTCACCAGCGACGCGGCCGCGACGAGGCGCTCGCACAGCAGCGCCACGGCGGCCTGGCTCGGTGCTGACGCCAGCGGCCGCAGCAGCAGTGCTCTCAGCCCCGACTCACACGCCGCGCCATCGGCAGCGTCGCCCTCGCCGCCGTCCATCCCCGCCGCCGGCGACTGCGCGACCACCGCCACGACGACGGCGACGTAGCCCGCACCGCAGCCGCTGTCGAGCAGGAAGTCGCGCCGCCGCTCGTGCAGTCGGTGGCACGCATGCAGGAGCAGCAGCAGCGTACGAAGGACGCGCCGGCACGAGCTCGGGTCGGCCAGAGTGCTGCGACTGTACTGCACCGCCAGCGCTGCGCACCTCTCCAGAGACACGAGCCCGTGCTCCAGCACCGTCGTCAGACCGACGACGAGCTGCGTCCTCCACTGCAGCAGCGCCGGCGTGTGGCGGTGGTCGCCATCACGCCGCGCCGCTGCGCCGCCCCACGCGATCAGCACCTCGTGCAGCACGGCGATGGTGGCGAGCTGCACCTCCGGGTGCACCTCCACCAGCTGCGCCGCCGCCACCACAGTCGGGAGCAGAGCTCGCCGCACGCTGGCGTCGGCGTCGGTGTCTGTGTCGCCACGGCTGCGGGCGATGGAGCGCAGCACGCTGTGCAGCCACCACATCGCAGCCTCCTTCGCAGCGACGTCGACGACGGCGCCGCTGGCCGCCCCGGTCGCACGACCGACACCGGCGTCGCGCTCGGGCTCGGCGGTGCGCGGCCCGCCATCGCCAACATCAGCGGCGCCGCCCGCCTCGCTCAGGATACCACCGCCCGTGGCGTCGTCGCCGAGCGCGTCGTCGTAGTCCTCCGCCGCCACGTCGTCGCCGCTGTCGCCGCGCACCGCGTTGCCGGCGCCGGCCGCCCCCTCCGCCTCCTCGACGGCAGCGAACATATCAGAGTCGCGCTTCGCCACGTCCACTTGCACATCCGGCGGGCGCGCCTGCAGCACAGCGCGGACGCCGTCCATGTACGCCTCCAGCGCCGCTGGTGATGCAGCGGCGGCGGTGTGCATGGACTCGGCCACCGCGGCCCACGCCTCGCGGGTGCCGGCGGTGGCCGCGATGTCTACCTGCACCGCGACGTCCACCGGCCCCAGCACGCGAGCGGTGTGGCACTGCACCGCTGCGCTCCACAGAGACGCGATGCGCCGGGCGGCGCCGTCGTCCAGCACGACGCGACGGTGCGGCGTCGTGCTCGGCAGCCGCACCCGCGCTGCCACCGCTGCTGCAGACGCACTGACCTCCTCCGGTGGAGCAGCGGTGTGCTGGTTGAGGCTCTGGTGCAGCAGCTCTGCCCACGACACACGTCGCGCCGCCGCATCGCCGGGTATGGCGTGTACACTACCCTGCTGCTGATGCTGTTGCTGCTGCTGCTGCTGCTGGCTGAGCGTGTAGGCGTGGACGGCATCGAGGGCGGCCGGCACAGCGGCGGCGGCGGAGGTGCGTTGGCCCTGCAGCACCACGGCGCAGCTGTCCTGCAGGAGGGCCAGCGCGGTGCTGTGACGCACCGCGCGTGCGCCGGTACCACCGCCGGGCAGCGCGTTCCACATCAGCTGCACCGCCACGTGCACGCCGAGCGCCGACTCTGGTGTCCACCAGAGACGATTGGCCGCCGTGCTCGGGGCGAGCAGCACCGCGGCGAGCGGGTCCGCCAGCGCCGCCTCCACCGCGAGTGGATACACACTCGCGAGTCGAAGAGAGAGGAGCAACAGAAGCGGCGCGGGGACCGCCGTCGGCGCAGCGCTGGCGACCTGCTCCCACGCCTTCGCGAGCAGCGACGTCGCGAGCGGCAGTGTCGGGCAGCTGTCCGCGTCGGCGCGCACCGCCGGCGCCGCTTCCACGAGCTCCCCGTAGCAGCTGTGCGCCTCGCTGAGAGACATGAGCGTGCCGAGCGCGTCCGTCTGCACCTCCTTGCCCACCATCCCCAGCGCCACAGCGCTCAGTGCTTGGCTCGTGTACGCGTCCACCTCGCCGCACAAGGCGATACACCGCCCGTGCACCTTGGCCGCCACCAGCTTCACCTCCACCCCGGTGCTTGAGGTCGTGGACATCAGCTGCGCCGCGAGCGCGCTCCACCGCCGCACCTCCGCCATCCAGCCGCTGTGTCGCCACAGCGCTGCGGCGGTGCGCGGCGACGCCTCGCGCAGGAGCTGCTCCGCGACACAGAGGCTGTTCCACATGCCGGTGTCGTGCTGCCGACTGCGCCGCGCCGCGTCCTCGGCGGTCATCGACGCAGCCGCGGCGATGGTCTCCGCCGGTGGTCTGCCGTACACGTCGAACAGCTCCGTGCGCACGGAGGCGAGCAGCGCCACACACGCGTCCGCCCCGCCGACCCGCCCGAGCAGGTGTCGCAGTGTCCAGCGGTACAGCCGCACCGCGTGGCCGCCGCACTCCTCCACCGCGTGCGTCGGCGTCTCTGCCGCCGTGGCACTCGCGATGCCAGACGATGACGTCGAGATGCAAAGGTCGGCGCGTAGCAGCCGCATCGAGCTGGCCGCCGCCGCCACCGCCGCCCCGCACACGTCTGCGAGCGAGGCGACCGCAGCGCCGATCGCGCACGCGGCGGCGATGTCCTTCAGCGCCTGCCGGGCGAGCCAACGCACGCTGCCGTCGTCGCGGCACGTGTGCCACGGCCTGCTGGCGATGAGGTCGTACAGCGCGCCGCGACTGAGCGTGTAGTGCGCCGTGGCGGCTGTGGACGGCGAGGCGGCGGCGGCCGCGGTGGTGTCGACGCGTGACTCCAGAAGGGCGATGGCGAGCAGTCGCTCCGTATCGCTGGCGACCGGCGCGCGCCGCAGCATCGCGCACGCCGCCGCCGCCGCCTTGCTGTAGGCGATGCTTGTCGCGGGGGAGCTCGCGAGAAGGTTCATAAAGCCTAGCGTGCATGGCTGCAGCTCGTGCCGCATCGCCTCCACGGCGGTCGCGGCGCTGCCACGCAGCAGGTCGTACAGGAGATGCGCGAGGCGGAAGACGAGTTCCCCTTGGCGGTAGTGGACGTCGTGCAGGACGGACGGCGGGTGGCCTCCGCTGAGACGCAGCAGCAGCCGAAGGCACGCGTGCACGAGAGCGTCCTCGCGCCCCGCGGACGGCGCGCTCGTGCCGCGGTGCGTCGTGGTGGCGGTCGCCGCCGCCGCCTCCAGCAGCGCACGCACTTGCAGTTGAAAGCGCAGCGTGTTCGCCATGTCGACCCCGTCGACGCGAGTGCACTGGTGCTGCAGGTGGCGGGCGTACAGTCGATTGGTGCGCGCCACCGCCGCCAGCACCTCCACGCCGCAGTGCAGGAGGTTCGGCGCGCGCTGCACCGCCGCCATGACGTCCTCGGCGATGTTGAAGCCGATCTCAAGCGACGACGAGAGAGTGCGCGCGACGCCCTGCAGCGCCACCATGGCGGTGCGCGTGACCGCCTTGTCCTCGCCAGAGCCCTGCACGTAGCCGCGCAGCACATCTGCCAGCACCACGCGAGACCCGTTCGACGGCAGCCGCACGGCCCACTGCGCTATCGCATCCGCCAGCAGCCGCGGCATGTACGCACGCGCGTCTTGCGCGAAGGGCACGAGCAGCACGAAGCAGCACCGCAGCGCGTCTCCCGTCGTCGCCGGCGTTGCACAGCAGCTGCACAGCGTCGCGAGCGCCGTGGCCAGACCGCGTTGGGACGCACGCGTCATGCACTCGTTGAAGCAGCGCTGCACGACGCGGCTCCCTTCCACCGCGTCGAGGCCCCCAAAGAACTGCCACTGCACGTGGCACACGACGCCGCCGCGCCGCCGCCGCTGCCGCCGCCGCCGCCGCGGTGTGCGGCTCGCTCGTGGGCGGCCGACTTGGACGTGGACGCCGCCACGGCGTGCAGCACGTCTGCGAGCGTGTCCGCAGTGAAGTCGCACTGGTAGAAGGCGAGCAGGTACCCCATCGCGGTCCCGACGTCGTGCAGCTCGTCGTCCGCGCCATCGTAGAGCGATGCCTCGTCACACACGGCGAGCAGCGTGTCCATCAGCGCGTACGCCACCGCTGGAGACGCTATGCGCAGCCCCACCTCCAGCAGGCGGCGCAGCGCCGCCCCGGCGGCGAGGCGGACGCTTAGCTCGTTCGTCCTGCTGCACGCCCGCCGCACGTACTCCAGCGCCTCCGCGCTCGCCTGCGCCGCTGCCGCCCCGCGCTGCTGGTGCATCAGCAGCGCGGGCAGCACCTCCAGCGTCACCAGCCGCGCCTCCACCGGTGTGGCGCCGCCGCTTGGCGGCAGCTGCGCGCGCCGGAGAGGCGGCATCGACCAGCCGGCGGAGGACCACCGCAGCAGGATGGGCAGCAGCTGCAGCGCGCCGCAGAGACTCGCGCTGGCGAGCGGGGCGCCGACGCCGTCGCGGGCGGGGCTCATGACAGTCGTCCACGTCGACTCCACCCACCGCACCATCGCGTGGCTGGGCACCAGTGCTGGGCACCGCACCCCGGCGCCGGTGTCGTCGGCGGCGCCAGCGTTGGGCCGCGTTGTCCAGCCCAGGAAGACGTCGACCAGCCGCAGACACCGCTGCAGCAGCACGTACGACAGCGAGCCGCACACGATGTGCTGGCACAGGAGGTCTACAAGTCGAGTCGCGACGGCGCACTCGTGCAGCGAGGCGCACCACGACACGAGGGCCGCGGTGGGACGCGCCTGGTAGGCGGCGAAGAGTTCCTCGATGTCGGCGAGAGCCTGCGCATATCTGCTGTAGCGACTGCCACCACCGCTGCCGCTGCTGCTCGTCGTGCTGCCGACAGACACGCGCGACGGCAGCAGCAGCGCCGTCTGCAGTGGCGGCGCGGCCCACTCGATGGAGGCGGCCTGCAGCGCGCTGACGAGCGTCGGCAAGTCCTCCTGCGCGTCGTCCGCCATGCGAGCGAGGCGGCGGCGGCGGGGGCTGCGGTGGTGCAGGTCCGCACCTGCTCGTGCGATGCTGCGATGAGAGCGAGCGTTGCGACTCTCGCAAACGCCGTCCGCGCGTGTAGGACAGACACACACACACACACACAGACACACAGACACACACGCCGGCGATGCGCGCAAGCAAAACTGTGTGTGTGTGTGTGTGTGTGTGTGTGTGTGTGTGTGCAGGGGAAGGAAGAGAGAAGGAGGGGAAGAGGAAAGGTAAGAGCTCGCATGCAGAGGCACATTCACACATGTACACACACACACACACGCATATGTGGGACTGCACTCGTCGCGGGTGGTGCATCACCTCTCCCAGCGACGGGGGTGAGGTGGAGGGTGGCGGGAGCCGCGCACGCGTTAAGGCACGCGCCGGTGTGCTCCCGCTCGTCTCCTCCTCGCTCTCTCACTGTGACTCTGCGTAAGAGTCCGTCGTCGTGTTGGTGGCGTGTACACACATGAACAGAGAGGAAGGGAGGGAGGGTGATGCACGCCTGTCATTTACATCAGCGCTGTGCACAGCAGAGCGAGTGAGAGGGTGGGTGGCGAGAGCGCGCGCGCCTCGTCCACGTGGTGCACACAGACACACATACACGGACAGGCGCAGAGCTACGCCGCCTTCAGTTCCTTCAGCGTCAGTGCCCACGTCTGCCGCCACTGCGCCTCCTGCCGCATGTACATGTCAAACACGCTGCCGAGTACCGCAGCGGCGTCGTTGCCCTGCGCACCGGCTGAGAGCACCGCTGCGCGGAGCAGCTGGACGCACTCGAGCACGAGCGGCGCACGAGGTACGAGGAGGGGCACGGACACCTCAGGGACGGCAGCAGCAGCAGCGGCGGCGGCCTTCGTGTCCGCCATCGCCGCCGTCTGCGGGCCGCGTCGACCAGCGGAGCTCGCCGGCGTCGCGGCGGAGGCGCGGCGGTTGGCGGAGCTGTGCCCCCCCGCCCTGCCGTCGGCGCCGGGGTGGGCGGCGGCTGGCACGTACGGCGTCGCCGCCAGAGGAAGAGGGACGGCGCTGCTCGGGTTCTGCGCGTTGTGCTGCACAAGCGGAACGCACACGTTCAGCGGCAGCCCCGGCAGCTCCACGTCGCTCCACTGAGCAGACAGCGCCAGGACGGCGCTCTCCGCCGCCGCCGCCGCCGCCGCTGCCGCTGCTGCTGCTGCTGCGGTCGCACCGGACGTGCTCGCGTGTCGCTTGCCCACTGCACCGGCGCCGGGCACGTCGCCGCGGTGGAGGGGCATCGTCTCCTGCAGGCGCGGCTCTCGCTTGGAGCCAGGCAGTCCCTCCATCGCGGCGGCGGCGCGCTCGTGCTGCGTGCGCAACTCGAGCAGGTGCCGGAGACCGCGGTGGTGGCCGCCCTCGACCACCTCCGCGGTGGGGATGAGGTGCTGCGGCGTGACGGTGCCCTTCAGCAGGTGCGCGTAGGCGTGCAGGGCCGTCCAGCAGCGCGCCACGTGCAGGCCCGCCTCGTCCTGCACCTCGCGCAGACACAACGTCCACGCCTGCTGCAGCGCCTGCTGAGCCGCCGCACTGCGCGCTGCCTCGGCGCTCGAGAGCGACGAGAGCGCCGTGCCGTTAGGCAGGTGGGACAGCGAGAGCTTCACCATGCTCTTGTGCGCCTGCCACTGCTCGCTGCACTGCTGTTGGAAGCGCAGCCACGGCCGCAGCACCGCCTCGACACGCTCGAGGGTGGCCGTCGCCGCCTCCGCGCGCAGGGTGCTCACGAGCAGCGCCGGCGTGCCCTGCAGCGCCGTCCACAGCTCCTGCACGCGTTGGCGGAGGGGCCGGCCGGCCTTGACCACGTACGCGCTCACGCGGTCCCTCTGCGCCTGACAGAGCGCCGCCACGGCGGCGCTGAACTGCTCTGTGGTCCCGTCACTCATGCCGGGCAGCCGACGGCACATCTCCCCCGGCACGGCGCTGACGTGGCGCTGCGCGGCAGCCTCGGCGTCGGCCAGCACCTGCGTCGCCCACACCGCCACCTGATCTGTGTACGTGGCGGGGGTGGGGAGCGGCACGATGCTGTGCCCCGCGGCAGCAGTCGCCACCGCCGCGCTGGCAGTGACCTTGACGCGGCGCCCCGCCTTTGCGGGGCCGTTGCGGCTGCTCGCGCGGCTTCGCACCACCTCGGGGAGCTCGTCGCCGAGGGCGAGCGGCAGGACGTAGTGCATTGACGGCACGCGCCACAGCTCCACCGCGTGCGCCAGCAGCCCCAGGCGGCACCCGCGCGTGTACAGCTGCCCGCGCACCTCGTCCAGCGCTCCAAGCACGGCGGAGGCCGGCGCGGCTCGGACGCGCTCGCGCTGGGTCGCCTTGGCGATGTGGAGCGCGTGCTCCACCGCGTCCGCGAGCTCCTCCGCCGTGAGCTGCGCAGCTACCGTGCCATGTGTGTTCGGCGAGGGGGTGGCGGCGGGGCCGTCCTTGACGAGCGCGTGCAGCGCGGCCGGCAGGTCCGTGGTGACCACGGCCGCCGCCTCGTCCACCTCCTTCACCACCCGCGCCACCGCCGCCGCCAGCGCGGCCTCGTCTGTGGCGGCGGCCGCGAGCATCGTCTGCACCTGCGCCTTCAGCCGCGAGACACCCTCCTGTGCGCTGAGGAACACAGAGAGCTCTGCGTTGCTGTGCTCCACGACGCGCGTCCACTCGAGCCGCCACGTCTCCACCTCCGCCGCCCGCGCCAGCTGCTGCTGCTCGACGACGTGGAGAGACTGCGTGAGGGTGTCGCCCACCTCGGAGCGGAGGTGGGCGACGCGGAGCTGCACCGGGTCGTCCGCCGGCAGCTGCGCCGCCGCGTCGCCACCGCTGAGCTCCGCGGCCCGCTCTCGCAACAGCTGCACGCAGTCGTCCTCGATGGCTGCGCTCGCCCGCTCGAGGTTGCGCGTCGCCTCGGTACAGCGCTCCGCCAGTGAGGCGCGGTACTGCACGCACAGTGCGTCGTGCCGGCTAACGATGGTCTTCACAAGGTTCATCGACATCGCCTCGCGCACCTTCTCCAGCAGCACCACACGCTCCCGCAGGAGCGCCTCGTCTGATGCGCTGTGGGTCGGCTGGGTGAGGAACACATGCTTCAGCGTCTGCACGCGCGACACGCGCTCCGCGATGCGCGCGAGCACCTTGTCGCCCCTGTGCTTCGTGTCCGCCAGCTCCCGCACGCGGGCCTCGTAGACGTTGGCCTGCAGCGTGGCGGGGCGGCGGCGGTGGTGGCGCAGCGCGTCCGTGACGCGGTGCTGCACGTCGGCCAGCAGCGCCGTCGTGTACAGTCTCCAGTTCTCCCACGCGTGCCGCTGCAGCCGCAGTCCCCAGTCCATGAGCGAGCGCCGCAGCCGCTCGCGCCACTGCGCCACGCGCGTCTGGGGGAGCAGCAGCGCGGCGTCGCCGTGCTCGGGGTGCAGCTCGGGGAGGAGGTCCATGTAGAAGTGCTGACACGCCGCACAAGCCAGCGCTGCTCTGCCGCCGCTCTCGTCTCCGTCCGCGTCGTCCGCCGGCGCCGCCGTGTCGCCGTTGCCGCTGCGGGCAGCGATGCAAGTGAAGCGGAGCGCCGCCGAAGAGATGATGAACACCTCACCGTGCGACGGCGACCAGCGCGGCGTGGCGGGGGCCGCCGCCGTTGCCGTCGCCGACACCGCCGTCGTCGCTGTCGCGACACTCGCGCGCGGCGACACGAGGAGCACGGTGGCGCCGTTGGTGCTGCCGCCACGCGTGCTGCCTGACCGCTGTGCGTTGGACGAGGCTTTGCGCTGCAGCTGCTGCTGCTGTTGCTGTTGCTGTTGCTGTTGCTGCTGCTGTTGCTGCTGCTGTTGTGGCAGCGGTGGTTGCTGTTGTTGCGGCTGTGGCTCCTCGGGCAGCGGCGTGGCGGCCGACGCCGGCGTCACGTCCCCGTCGGACGCGGTGAGCGCCGCCCATGTGAGCCCGACTTGTCGGCTCACCTCGCCTACGCACGCTTGGCCGGCGTGCAGGACATCGGCCGTGGCGCTGGCGATGCGGCCGCGCACCGCATCAAAGTGCCGCGTGTGCGCGTCGGCGATGTCCTGCAGACTCACGAGCGCCGCCGTGTAGCGCGCCTCTGCCGCCGACGCGGTCTCCTCCTGCCGCAGCGCTTCTTCCAGCTCGCGCAGCCGCCGCTCGAGCCCCGCCACCTCATCGCGGTAGTCGAGCTCCTTCTCGTGCCACTGCGCGTAGTGGCCGCGCAGCACCCCGAGGACGCCACGTGTGGAGGTGAGCAGGAGGTCGGTGGCGCCCTCGAGGCACGCGAGCATGCTGCTGGTGGACGTGACGGCGTCGGCGCACAGCTCTTGGTAGCCTCGGCGGAAGCCCCGTGCAACGAAGCTCACGAACCACAGCCCCTCGTGCTCGATCGCCGGTACGCACGGCGCCCACGTCGATGATCTCACCGTCACCTGCTTCGCTGCCAGCACGCCGTGGTGTGCGTGTGTGAGCGGCAGGAGAGCGTCGTCGACGAGCACCGCCGCCTCACCCGGTGCGGCGTCGGCCGGCGTGTGGGGGTCGGCGCCAGCACCGTGGGCGATCGATGCGCGGCGCAGCAGCGCCAGCTCCTCGCTCAGCGGGCGCGCGACCGCGTCGACGTCGTCGAGCGTGTGTGCCGCCAGCGCAGCCGCCACGCCGGCGCGTGTCGCTTCGTCGGCCCGCACGCGCACCATGAGCTCATCGCAGCGCGCGCGGCAGTGGCGCACGAGGACGCTCACCCGCATCTGCCACTCCTCCTGCACCGCTCGTGGATCTTCGCCGACGAACACATCGCGCGTGCGCACTTGCGGGTCGAAGCAGCGCAGCCAGCCGTTCGTCGCGCTCCCGCCGCACACCTGCAGCTCTGCCGTCGGGGCTGGCGGCTGCGCTGCCTCCAGAGAGTCCACCACCTCGGTGAGCCCGCGGACGAGCCCGTCCGCCTCGCTGCGCATCGCCGCGATGAGCTGCCCCGCCGCCTGGACGGACTGCATCCGCCCCTCCGCGCGGCGGAAGAGCGACGAGCGCAGCACCGTCACGCACCACGTCGTGTGCTGCTGCGCCATGCATAACTGCGTCTCGCGGTAGATGGAGACGAGTGTGTGCTGGTACTGCTGATGCTTGTACAGCTCGCGCTGCCGCAGCCGCGTCGCCATGGTCTGCATCGCGAGATGGTTCCCTCCCAGCTGCTCGTTTGTGTGCCGCAGGATGCGCTGCGCCAACACCTGGGACTCGGTGGTGCTCGTCACGGCGATGCGAGTCAGTGTCGCCATCAACTCATGCACGGAGGATTGGATGTGCTGGCGGCGCGCGTCCTCGGCGGCGGCGACGTCGGCGAAGCAGCCGTCCACCGCGGCCATGCGCTCGTGGTAGCTGCCGCGCAGCTCCACGAGGTGCTGCACGAGGCGCAGGCGGTCTTGCTTCATCAGCGCCGCGGCCCGCGCGCGGCCGTGGTCGTCAGCGGTGGTGCAGTGGTAGGTGTCGGTACACACAGGCAGCACTGCATCCGGGTCAGCGCTCTGGAGCGCGTCCGTGTGCGTCTGCGCCTCAGCCTGCAGCCCCGCGAGGCGAAGCTGCTCTCGAGAGATCGTATCAGCGGTGGCGGTGTGGCTCTCCAGCAGCCTTGCGTGCAGCTGCGCCACGCGCTGCTGCTGTGCAGCGTCCACCTCGATGTTGTACTGCCGCGCGCTCGCGCGGAATGACTCCGTGGCGTCGCGGTGACGGAGGACGAGTCGCTCGTGTAGCGTGTCGCCACCACGTGCCCGCGGCGCCGGCGTCGTGTTCATCTCTGCCAAGGCAGTTTGTGTGTTGGTGTGTGTGTGTGTGGGAGGGTGAGTAGGTGAGACGAGTCGCACCTCTGATGGACGCGAAGGCGTGTGCACGGTGCACCGCGGCTGCAGCGGGCAGGCGGCAACGAGTGAGAGAGTGAGAGAGAGAGAGAGAGCAGGTGGGGGAGAGGGGGCGAGGACGAAGGAGGGTGAGAAGGAAGGGAGGGAGGCGTCCATCAGCAGCGAACACGCCGATGCTCGCATATGTGTGTGTCTGTGTGTATGTGCGTGTGTGTGAGTGAGCCAGAGCACAACGCATCGAGAGGAGGACGAGGTGGTGGGGTGGAGGAGCTGCGATGCAGAGACTGTGTCAACGCACGCTTAAGCGCCGGTGTGGAGGCGCTGCACAACGTCGTGCACGGCGGACACCACAGCCGCGCCGCCGTCCACCGCGGCCGAAGAGTTGAAGTCGGCGCCCGACGCGTCGCCCCGCCGACGTGCGAGTTCCTCCAGCACGGCGAGTGTCACCTCACGCACAGCAGCCGTCGCCTCGGCTGGGGAGAGCGTCACGCCCCGCTCGCCCGCTGCGCCTGCGCGCCGCGCCACGATGGCATCCACGCACGCATCCAGCTGCGCCTCGAGCAACAACGCCGCCGGCGGCGCCGCCGCCACGCCGTCGCGCTGCAGAAGGCGCGCGATGAGCTCGCGGAGGCGGTCTCGCATGAAGGCGGCCGCGGCGCTCGCTGGCGGGAGCGTCAGCCGGACGTGGACGTCGAGGCGACCGGGCCGGCGCACGGCGGGGTCGAGCGTGTCGGGGGACGGCGCCGAGGCGACGACGACCACGACGCGCTCTGCCGGACCGCCGGCGACGCCGTCCATCTGCGTGAGGAGCGTGCTCAGCGTGCGATCGCTGGTCGCGTTCGCCTCCGCGGTCGTCCGGCCGCGCGGTGGGGCGAGGGAGTCGATGTTGTCGATGAACAGCGCCGTCGGGGCGGCGGCGCGGGCGGTGGCGAAGAGCTGCACGATGTTCTTCTCCGAGCGACCCACCTCCTTGTCGAGCAGGGTGAGGCCGTCCACCGCCATCACGGTCAGCTGCCGTGCGTCGGGCCGCCGCAGCCGCCGCCCGAGGCAGCGGAGCAGCGTCGTCTTGCCAGACCCGCTCGGGCCACACACAAGCACGCCCTTCGCGCATGGGACGCGCAGGTCTCGCAGCAGCGGCAGGTGCGTCAGCGGCCACACAATCAACTCCTCCAGCTGGCGCACCGCGTCGTCCACGCCGTAGAGACCGCCGTACACGTCACCCACCGGCGGCTGTGTCACGTCCAGCGCGGCGGCCATCGCGGCCACCTCGACGTCCGGCAGCCGCACCAGTCGATCCACTGGCCAGTGCGCCGTGCTCTCGGCGATCGCCGCCGCGCACGCGTGACGCACGCGGGGCGGCTGCGACGGCGCGGCACGCGCCAGTCGTCTCACCACGTACGCCGCGCGGTCCTCCGCTGCGGTGCCGGCGAGTCGCACCTGCTGTGCCCCGACGCGCACGCGCAGTGCCGCTGGCATGGTGTGCACGTCCTCGGCGAATGACCACACAACGGCTGGGACGGGGCCGGCGTGCAGCACGTCGAGGCAGATGCACAGGTGGTGGGCCACGCAGGTCCCCATCGAGTCGACGTTGGCCTCCAGCAGGTGCAGCGCCTCCAGGACGAGGAGAACGCACGGGGAGACGCGCACGACACGCTCTGGTGCCGCCGGTGCTGCGCGGTCCGGCGCGCTGTGCGGCGACAGCGGCGGCGGCCGCAGCACCGCCTCCACCACCTCCAACGCCTCCGACGGTGTGAGCGCCAGCACCTCCGAGAGGCGCAGGTGGCGCACCTCCATCACGAAGGCCTGCGCGTCGGCTGCCTGCACGACGGCTGGGGTGACGTCCAGCAGCAGCCGCAGCAGTTGTTGTTGACTCGGCGTGTCGCCCGTGAACAACACAGAAGAGGATGACGACGACGACGACGGCAGCGGCGCAGGAGAGGAGAGTCGAGGCGCTGCGCCACCGCCGACCTGCGCCAGCCGCGCAACACGCTGGAGGTGCTTCAGCGCCGCTGCGTGGGCGTGTGCGACGGCGCGGTGCAGCAGCGCGTACTCCTCCCGCCGCTCGGCGCAGCGCCGCACGCGTGCGTGGAGTGACGCCGGTGAGGGGCAGCAGCGGCGCAGCAGCGCGGCGGTGGAGCGCGGCGTGAGACGCACGCGACCGTCGCGCACCAATGCGCTGAGGTCCAGCGAGGTCAGCGCCCCCGCGGCGGCGGCGGCGGCGCTGCCGGTCGTCTCGCGTGTGCGGCGCGCACGCGCTGCAGCACCGAGCCCGACCTCCGTGCTCACGGGGAGGTACACGGCAGTGCTGCTGAGGGGATCGTGCACTCGAAGGCAGGGGCGGTGCGACGGCGTGTCGGCGCTCCACTCGGCTGAGATGAAGACGCTGCGGCCGAGTCGCGAGAGTCCGGCGGTGCGTGTGGGCGGAGGCGGCAGCGGCGACCACGGCATCGCTGCGTCCGCCACCGCGGCCATGAACGAGCGTGCGTCGTCGACGGGGTAGCGTGGCAGCTCGCCAAGGTCCGGCCACCACAGCGCCGGTGCCTCGAGCACAAGCGCGTCTGTGAAGCCCGCCATGCAGCTGCACGTGTGTGTATGATGCGGTGTGCGTGATGTGGGCGGCAATGGAGAGGAGAGGAGGAGAGGAGAGAAGTGAAGAGGAGACGATCTCAAGTCGGACGCGACGGGGGCGGAGGGGGGCGGAGGGGGAAGGCGACACGGCTGCACACTGTGCACACAGACACACACACACACATACACACACACACACATACACACCGACCACCTTCGTCTCTCTCTCTCTCGCATGCCGTGTGTCCTGTGCCGCATCTCATGCGATCCACGGATGGGCAGGGGAGCACGTGCACGTCCTGCAGCACCGACGCCCAGACAGACAGAGAGAGAGCGAGTGAGAGAGAGAGCACCACCGGTCACACACACACACACACACACACACACACACACACACACACGCGGCGCACGCAGCGCATCACCTGCGTCTCACTTCCCTTCTCTTCAGTGAGCCGCGAGAGAAGGGAGGAGAGTCGTTTGTTTGTGTGTGCGTGGACTGCAGGGCTACCTACGCAGCAGCCCGCCCATCCACGCATGTGACTTGGCGTTCACAGCCGCGGTGCCCACGACTACGGCCGTTGCCGCCGCCATGAGCCCCGTCCAGAGCATCATGCGGCGCACGTGCTGCACCTTCGCGGGGCTGCGCCACTCACGCGGCAGAAGACGCCAGAGCAGCCGCAGCGCTGCGTTGCGTGTTCGCTGATTGGACAGCATGCCAAGCTTCTGCACGTTACCGCTGATGAAGTTCTGCTCCTCCTCCTCTGCGGTGCGCGTGTGCACCGCGCTGTACCGCGCCGCCTGTGCGATGAGCGCACCGAGCCCGTCCTCGTCGATGGACTCGAACACGCGTGTCGGCAAGCGAGACAGCTGCGAGTACACGCGCGCCATCAGCACGACGCCGTCCTCGCCCGCCCCCGCTGTGTCGCCCGCCTCCGCTGTCTCGCCCTTCGCTGCGAGTATCCAACCCAGTATGACATCTCGCTGACTCACCACGAGCGCAGCGCCAACAAAGATCACGGCCGAGCCGGTGGCGTCGGCGATGAAGTAGTCGAAGAGCCGCGCGAGGACGGCGACGCTGTCGGTGCTGTGCACGAACCACGTGATGACCCACGAGACGGCGTAGTGCGACTCGGGCCCGACACCACACCACTCGAGCGCAGCCGCCAGCGGCGGGTCCTCCTGGGCGACGACGGCGTGCATCGCGTACAGCATCGCCTCCGAGTTCTTCAGCTGCTGGGTGCAGAAGCGGCGCCACCGCGTCATGAGGATGCCCTCGCACACGGACACCACCTCCTCTCTGTCCATGTACGGGATCAGCGTGTGCATCACATACCCCATCAGCTCGTGCAGCCCCTGGTAGTAGTACTGCTCCGGGTTGTGGAGGAGCACGCGCAGCAGCATGTTCTTCAGCTGCCACCGCCGCTCCGCGCGCTCTGCCGGCTGCGGGTACAGCGTCCACAGCGAGCGCGCGATGTCCGCCTCCACGACGCGCAGTTGGCAGTTGTCGGGTAGACGGTACCACGACATCGGGTACGGCGCGCTGCTGCCCTCGAGCTGCTCCAGCGCCGCGGTGCTGCCCGCCACGTCCCTCGCCAGCTGCACGAGTGCCTCGGCGTCGCCCTTCACGCGGTGCGAGAGCTGAGAGACGGCGCGGCGCCGCACCGGCGGGTTGCCACCACCACCACCACCACCGGCGGCGGGCGCCACTCCTGCTCCGTCCTCTGCTGGTGCGATCGGCGGCGCCGACCGCTGCTGCTGCACCGATGCGTGACGGTGACGCCGTGGACACGCGGCGTGGGGGTCGGGCCGCTCGGAGAGGACGGCCGGCGCTCGCCATTCTGTGAGCAGGTGGTCGGCAGCGTCGTCGGCGGTGTCGTCGTGGATGTCGTGCTCTGCCGGCCCCTCCGCTCTCTCCGCCGTGGGGCTGGTGAAGGAGCTGAGCGAGTCACTCATGCGCGTGTCCTCTCGGCTGTGATGAGTGGCGCGATGGCGGGCGTGCGAGTGCGCCCTACTCTGAAGTTGACCGATGATGCCGTCGCTGAGCTGCGGCACCGCCGGCGGCGGCCGGCGCCCGAGCACAACGTCGCGCCACACCATCGCACGCAACCGCCCGTGCTCCCGCAGCCTCCCGGTGCGGCAGAGCATGATGCAGTAGGCGGTGTAGTCCGCCTCCGTCTGTCGCAGGCGGCGGCGCTCGAGGCGGCGGAGCAGCGCATCCTCGTCGAGTGACAGCGACGATGACAGCGCAGAGCCAGTGCAGCTGCTGCTGCTGCTGCCCAGGGAGGGCAGCGTGTCGGCCCGCCGCATCGTCGTGGCGGTGTCGGCCGCGAAGGGACGAGGTGTGCTACAGCAAAAAGAAGGGGGCGCGAATGGACTTGTCTACGTCTGTGTACGTTCTCGTCTGCGTGCGCGTGTGAATGCGTGTGTGTGTGTGTGGTGTGTGTGTGTGAACGTGAGGCCCTGTCAGAGCGAGGGAGAAGCTAAGAGCCGTGGCGTGAGAGAAGAGTGAGAGTGGGGTGGCCGAGTGGACACGCACACGCACACACACACAGAGGTGCATCGGTGTGCATGTAGTGCGAGCGAAGACTCGCGGCGTGTTGCTGCGGAGGAGACAAGGTCGAAGGTGTCGATATGCGCGGAGGCGGGCAGCTCGACAAGACAAGAGAGAGAAGAGAGAGAGAGATAAAGAAAGATGCACGCACACACACACACACACACACACTCACACGCATCACCGATTGGAGGAGGGAGTGTGTGTGTGAGAGAGGGAGGTGTGCGCTCTACTCCGTGTTGGACTTCGCCTCCATGCCGTGCGGAGGCTGCACGTCCACCTTCTTCTTCTTCACGTCGTCCCAGTTGGTCGAGAGCACCGTGCCGCCGCTCTCCGTGAAGGACTTGATCATGGCGCGGCGCTGCTCGTCCGAGCCGCCGCCGTAGATCTGCTGAAAGAGTTGGTTCAGCGCGGCCTCGCCTTCTGGCTTCGCGTCCTCGTCCTCCTCCAGCCGCACCGCCGCCCAGTCCTTTCCTTTGCTGTTCGGGTACGTCAGCGTTGTCTCGCCAACTCGCGGCACACCAGACGCGGGGGCGGCGTCCACCACCGCACCGGCCGCGCGCTCCAGCGTCGGCCACTGACGCGGCTGCGCCTTCACGACGGACACCTCCACCTTCATGGAGCGCACCGACACCGCCGGGGCCGCGTCCGCGAGCTCAGCGTAGAGTGGGTCGTAGCCGCAGCTGTACTCGCGTCCGCTGTCGTCGAGGCGGATGACGACCTCCAGCGACGTCGGCGTCTTGGACACGACGACGTCGTCCGCGGTGCGGTCCTTCACGTAGAAGGTGAAGTGCAGCTGCTCGGCGGACTGGTACCACTCCATCCGCACCTGCCCAGTGAACGGGGTCGTCGGCATCGGCACCAACACACACACACACACACACACAAAACACACACGATCACACACGATCACACACGAGCACACACGAGCACACACACACACGCGTGTTGTTGCGTGAGCGAAGCAGCAGACAAGTGTACGGCCGGAGTTAACACAAACGGAGCTGATGGAGTAGCGTAGGAGAGAGGAGAGGGCGGTGTTGCGAGTGTGTCCTTGTGTGTAGAGGCACCGGAGCCGCCATCAGCGTGGACGAGGACACAATCAGAGAGAGAGAGACGCAGAGACGAGGAAGAGAGAGAGAGGATAGGTGAAGACGTGGGGGCAGAGAGGAGAGAGGAGAGAGGAGAGAGAGGTGAGGAGTGCGGCGTGACGTGGCGCTCAGCAGACACCAGCGCCGCCACACACATACACACACACACGAGCGTGCGAGTCACTGCCCCGCTCTCTCTTCCTCCTCCTCCCTTCTCCTCCTCTCTCCTGCTGCAATGAGACATGATGATGACGACGTGTGTGTGTCTGTGTGTCGGGGGCGACACACGACTGCGGCTGCCGCTGCGACTGCCACTTCCGCGTTGAGTTGTGAAATGACAGACGGACGAAGACAAAAGAAAAAAAGAAAGAGAGTGAGAGAGTGTGTGAGAGAGTGTGTGAGTGAGTGCTCAGCACCCGCCGCCGAAGCTCGCGAGTGAGTCACACACACACACACACACACACACACGCACACGCATGCAGGTGGGGAGACGCACTACACCGCTGCTGCTCAGTTCTTAGCGAACTTCTTGCCGAGCTTGTCGGCGGAGCTCTTCGACACGACCTCGAGCACGTTGTAGCGGATCGTCTTGCTCAGCGGGCGGCACTGGCCGATGACGACCTCGTCGCCGTGCTTCGGGTCGAAGGCGGGGCTGCAGTGCACCGCGAGGGACTTGTGGCGCTTCTGGTACCGCTGGTACTTCTTGATGAAGTGCAGGTAGTTGCGGCGGATGACGATGGTGCGGTCCATCTTTGTGGAGTGCACGATGCCGCGCAGCAGACGGCCGCGGATGACGACGTTGCTCGTGAAGGGGCACTTGCGGTCGATGTACTTGCCGTTGAGCGCCTTCGCCGGCGTCTTGAAGCCGAGGCCGATCTTCTTGGAGTAGCGTATGTGGCCGGACCTGTTCACGTGCTTGCGGCTCGGGCGGTGCATGTTCTCATTCACCGCCGTCTGGCGCTGGTACGCCTTCTGGTGCTGGATGGTGGCATCCACCTGATGCGCGTGGTAGTACTGCGGGGCGGCGGACATGGGCGATGCGATGCGTGCGACCTCTGTCGGCGTCAGAGCACACACACACACGACACACGTACACGACGCACGCCGCCGAGGCAGAGAGAGAAAGAAAGAGTATGTAAATGTGTGTGTGTGTGTGTGTGTGTGTGTGGTGTGGGGGAGTGCAAGGCAGGAGGGCAGAGAAGAGAAGAGAAGAGAAGAGAAGAGAGGAGAGGAGTTGATCGGCTGGGCGCAGGGAAGAGGGACGCGCGGATGCGCACGTGAACAGCACCGGTTGCCTCCAACCACGTGTGCACGTCTGTGTGTGTAGGAAGGAGGTGCTACAGCTGATGTTGCGGCTAGAGCTGTCGCGCACGTCCGCGGCGAGTGCGGCTGATCGCCCTCTCCTCTCCACGTGAGGAGATGCGACACGCACAAGAGGCGTCCATGGACGCGCTACCACACTGGAGGGGCACCACATACACACACACACAGACACCCACAGACAGACAGGGTAACATAGGGAGATGGATGTAGAGGCAGATGAACGCAACAGAGACGCATCGATGAGATACACAGACAGACAGACACACACACACAAACACACACACACACACACACACACACACACACACACTACTGTTCAATGAGATGTAAAGTGACGCAAAGAGAAGAGGGGGAGACACGTGTGTGTGTGTGTGTGTCTCTACAGACATGGGAGGGGGCGGGTAGCAGGTGGTGCCGTCGCTCGGGCTGCTCGGCATCGGCCGAGTCGGGGGAGGAGGGCAACGTGTGCCGGTGCGCAGTGGGCTAGAGGCCGTACAGGGGCGAGTGTCCCTGGCTGGCGCCAGGCGTCGCGCGTCTCCGCGGCATGTTGAGAGACGGCGGGGCGAGTTGGCGGGGCGCGGGGGACGCGGCTGCCGGCTCCGGTGGCGCTCCCACGTCGTAGGGCACGGGCACGCCGCCGCCGCCGCCGCCAGCGAACTCTGGCGGCGCCATCATCATGTTGGGCATCGGCGCCATGCCGGCCCCGAAGAGCTGCGGTGGCGGCAACTGCGGGCCGGGCATGACCCCGTGCATCGCGGCCGGCGGTGCGGGGTAGCCGGCGTAGGGGTATGGGTAGGGATAGGGGTAGGGGTAGGGGTAGGGGTACGGGCTCATCATCGTCGGCGGCACGGCCAGAGTGTTGTTGCCGCCTTGCTTGTAGTCGGCGCTGTTCATCATGTGCAGCCGCGCGTGTGCCTTCTTGGCCTCGTCGATGAGCAGGCGCGACTGCTCCTGCTCGGCGCGGCGGCTGCGCACCCACGACTTGTACTCTTCGATCTCAGTCGGTGTCATGACGCCGTACTTCGGCATGGCGTTGTTGAGGTAGATGAGCAGCCCCACCGCGTAGGTGAAGTAGCCGACGCCGGCGAACACCCACAAGTTGATCGTGCTGATGAAGGGCAGGTACGAGTTCGCCTCCACCCCGCAGTGGCGCAGGTAGTCCTGCAGCAGCCGCGCCGGCTGCCCCGCCGCCGCGACGATCTGGAAGATGTAGGCGAGCAGCAGCAGCTCCGTCGCTGAGATGATGTCCTTCCAGATGTAGAAGTTGCGGTACTTGAGGACGAACACGTTCGCCTCGACGAGCATCCTGTTGACGCCGCCGACGAGGAACGTGACGGCGCACACGAAGATCGCGAGACGCATTTGAATCGCGTGATCGACGAAGACATCGTTCACGGAGTTCTGCGTGAAGGTCATGTTCACTGCGTCGAAGGCGTAGATGCTCCGCACCGTCGTGAAGGAGCAGTTGAGGGTCTTGTAGACGAGCGCCGGCGCGAGCTCGAAGTCGTTCTGCACGATGATGTAGTTGCGGAAGGTGCGATTGGCACCGATCATGGTGGTCACGGTGTGGATGGTGAAGGTGACGAGCTGCACGACGGAGCAGAGGTCGTAGAAGGAGACGATGGACTTCTCTATCTTCAGCCGCCCCTTCTTGGGCCGCTGCTGCAGGTCGCTGACGAGCTGCATCGAGTCGCGGGAGAGGCAACACGAGATGACGGTGAGTGCGCGGGGTGTGTGTGTGTGTGTGTGTGCACGAGCGGTCACGGGACGCTCGGGCTCTACTCTAGAAAGACAGACAAGGGGGTGCACAGTGGGCACAGACACACATACACATACACACACGGAGATGGCGTCTGCCTGTGTGCAGTCGCAGATGTGGTGACGGCGGAGGACAGGAGAAGCAGTGAAGGTGGTGGTGGTGGTGGTGCGCGGCGGCGGGTGGCACTGACACTGCTGTGCATCCTTGTGCACACGGAGGCACGGCAGGAAGGGAGAGAGGGAGGGGATGAGGACTGTGTCCCCCCTGAGTGGAAGCAACCATGTCGGGAGTACCGTGACGTGCGCCGGAGGCAGAAGTAGATCAGAAGCGTGTCGGCTCTGCACGCGTATGTGCGTGTACGTGTGTGCGTGTGTGTGTGTGTGTGTGTGTGTGTGTGTGTGTGCACGTCCGCCGCTGCGAGACGCGGTTGACGACACACTCGCCACCCGCATGTGAGGCGGTGGTGTCTCCTTAGAAACAAAAAAAAGAAATCACGAAGCGCACGCACACGCCGCGATGCGCCACCACCTGCGACACACACGCACACACGCACACACGCACACACGCACACACGCACACACACGTTCAGCGAGAGAGTGGAGGTGACGCAAGATCGACTTAGAAGGTTAACCGTCAGCCGCAACACACGGACTGGAGAGGGAGTGACGTCAAGAACGGGGGAGGGAGGGAGGGAGAGAGAGACTGCCGCACACACACATGTGCGTGCGACCGCAGCCACCACCCGGCGCCAGAGACAGACGTCAGCCCACGATGATGCACGCGCAGCTGCATCAGTCGCGGAACACCAGGTCGAGCGGGTCTGCGCTTGGTGCGGGGTGCAGCGCCTTGTGACGACTCGACTTCTCCTTGATCACCTCGTTCGCCTGCTGCTTCTCCAGGCGGCGCAACTTGCGGTCGCGCCGCTGCTCCGTCGGCGGCCGCGCCGTCGCGCTCTTCCACAGCACGCTGCCCTTGCAGCAGCCGTTGAGGATGGCGATCGGCTCGAGTGTGAAGCGCGGTCCGATCTCCATGAGCGAGGGCGGGCTCGTGGGCACGATCTGGTAGTTGCGCACCCACACGTGATTGTCGAGCCACAGGAACGACATGACGCGGTCCACGAAGGGCTTCGACTTGGGGTGGTAGCGGGGCGTGTTGAAGGCCATGTGCAGCAGCGACTTGGCGACGCGCAGGTGAGGGTGCAGCTCGAAGTCGCGGTCGAAGTGCAGCAGCGGGCGGCTGTACTTGAGGCAGTTGCCTGCCATGCGGATCTCATTGGCGGTGTGGATGTTGTTCACCTGCATCTTGATGCTGGGGCCGCTCGGCGCCTGTGCGATCCACAGGTAGCTCACATCGTTGCGGTGCGGCTCTACGAACAAGACGCTGTTGCACTGGTGGAGCGCGCAGAGCTCCACGAGGTCGTCGCCGAGGGTGTTGGTGCTGCCTATCTTTGGGTGCTCGCGGGAGTGCGGCATGAGACCGCGCAGGTCCAGGAGCAGATGGCGGTCCTTGCTCGTCATGCTGCGTGCACCGAGCACCAACATCTTCTGCCGGTTTGTCATCTTCGCAGTCGTCTGCGCGCGCTGCACGTGCAGCCGTCCGACCATGTCCTCCGCCGCACTGCTCTCCAGCGCCGCGGCGGCCTCCACGACATCCACCGCCGCCGGTGCCTCCGTCTGGGGCTCCGGCACCGACGCCGGCGCCTTCACCGCCCGGGCGGAGCGCGCGCGCTTCCGTGTAGCGCCGGCCATCCCGTACTCACGCGTCTGCCTGTGTGTGTGTGTGTGTGTGTGTGTGTGTGTGTGTGTGTAGTTGTGAAGCTGCTACGGCTGCTACTGTTGCTGTTGCTGTTGCTCTGTGTGTGTATGTGTGTATAGCGGGGAGAGGCGGTGAGACACGAAGGAGGGTGTGGTGAGACGCATGGCCAGCACGACGGCGGCGGGGTGGCGGGAGAGCAGCGCGGTGGTGTCCACGCGAGTTGCAGAACTTCTAACAGTGGAGCGTCATCATCAAGCGGAGGGGGACGGGGGAGGGAGGACGAAGACGGAGAGCTTTCACGTCTCCGTTGCAGTGCTGCTGCTGTCGCTGTCGTGTGCTGCCACCGTCGCTGACATCGGGCAGTTGACGCCGAACATCACGGTCGCCATGCCTGTGAGGTACCGCAGCTTGCAGGCGCGGCGGGCCACGGCGAGACACTCCCCAACCGTGATGGCGCCACTGCCGCCGTCGTGTGGCGGCTCGGCTGCACGGCAGAGGAAGCGCGCGGTGAGGCGGTCCACATCGGCGTCCGTCACGTCCCACAGACACGCCAGCGCGCACGGCACACCGGCGCTGAGGTAGGCGTGGGGGAGGCCGACGCTGTCGTAGAGGGCGCCACCCTGCATGCGCGCCGAGCTGCAGCCCATGAGCAGCACCAGTGTCGCCGGCGTGCCGGCTGCCGCGGGGAGCCACTCGTACAGGGCGGCGCGTGACAGGAGGTGCTCGCCGCCCTTGTGCCCGGCGTACACGAACACGTCGAGGTGATCATCCGCTTCGGCCTGCACGAGGCGGTGCAGCAGCCGCGGTGCGGCGGCGGCGTCGGGCAGAGCAGCCGCAGTGGTGGCGTGCAGCGTGTCTCCGTAGGCGACCTCCCACGCCGGCCGCTCCACGAGCAGCTCCGCGAGGGACGACGGCGCCTGCCGCAGCGCCTCGTCGTCGCGGTAGACGAGGGCGCGCCGCAGCGACACGGCGCGCGTGGTGCGGCTGCTGTGCACCAAGTACGCGAGCGATGGGGCGCGAGAGACGCTGCGCCCCTCAAGAACCTCGAGGGCCTCCCACGGCAGCGTGTGCAGCTCATCGTCCAGCACCAGGTACACGTGCTCCCGCGGAAGCAGCATCAGGTCTGCGTGGCGGCGGCGGTGCGCGTCCTCGCCCGTCACGGCGGCAGCGGACTCGGCAGCCGGCAGGAGCGACGCGCAGTAGGCGTCGAGCACCGCCGGCACGAGTTCGTTCACGAGGTGCTGCACCCCCTCGTCCACCAGCATGTCCAGCCAGCGCGCCTCCTCGAGCCCCACATCCTCCGTCGGTGTGCTGCCTGGCGACTGCGGCCGAGACGCGCTCGGGCAGCGAACGCAGAGCTGCCCGAGCGCCACGATCACCTCCAGCAGCGTCCCCCGCGCGCGCTTCAGCGTCGAGGCGCAACGTGCGCAGCGGCTTCGGGGGTCCGTGCAGCCGTACCAGCACGCGGAGGGGCCGTGGGGCAGCGCCGCCTCTCCCCACGCGCACGGCGCCGCCTCCAGCGCCTGCAGTGTAGACCACCGCAGCTCGTCCATGGGTGGGCAGCGGCTGACGCCACGGTGGCGCGCGCAGTCCGCAGCGAAGCTGTCAGCCAGCGTGCGCAGTGCGTCGTGGAGGTGGTCGTCGAGGTGGCCGAGCAGCAGCAGGCGCGCTGCGCCGAGGGCGGTGTGCACGGCGGCCGCCACGCCACCGACGCGAGCGTCCAGTGCAAAGCGTTCGCACCACCACGTCTCCTTGCAGCGTCGGTCTCGCTGCGCCTCTGTCTCACTCGTCACTGCCCCGGCGGCACCGTCGCGCCGATCGTGGTGGTCCGGGCGCCGCCCCGCCTCTCCGGCGACGGCGACGGTGCCGCGCAGCAGCTGCGCGCGGTTGCGACTCACGACATCCGCGATGTCGGCCGCGCACGCATGCAGCGCACCACCAACACAGCAGTGGACGGAGAAGAGAGAAGACGGCGCGCCGTCGACGTGCTCTGCGAGTCGCGTACGCCGCAGCCGCAGCCACCCGCGCCCATCCTCCGGCGCGCCGGTGGCGACGTAGCGGACCTCCACGACAGTGCCACTGCTGTTGCCTCCGTTGCCGCTCCTGCTGCTGCTGCTGCTGCTGTTGCTGTGGGGCGGAATGCAAAGAGCCTGCCGCCGACGCCGCGCGTCCCACGAGCTGCCTGCCTTGCCTGGCGCCTCCACCACGCCCCGCCGCATCGCGGCCGTTCCTTCGCCGGTGCAGCCGACGCGCTCAAGCGCAACTCGCAGCCGCCGCCACTCCGCCAGTGCCGAGCCGCGGCGGCAGCCCGCCGGCGCTGCGGTGGTGAGTGTGTGTGTCGTGAGCACGACGGCGAGGCGGTGCACGAGGCGCAGGAGGGCCGACAGCGGCGGGAGGCAGAGGCAGCGCGGCAGCAGGCGGCCAAGAACGGAGACGTAGAAGCGCGCCAGCGGCGCATCGCGCACGCGCAGCAGCGCCTCGGCGAGCCGTGCCACCCCGTCGAGGAGGAAGGCTGGTGCGTAGGCGTCTCGCAGCACCGCTGCGGCCCAACCGACGGGACGGCGGCGCAGCAGAGCGTCGCACACGGGCCGCAGCTGCGCCACGTCGTCGGAGAAGACCAGCACGTCCACGGCGGCGGGCGGCGTGCAGGGGAGCCGCTGCAGCCACTCGCCGTACAACACGCCGCCCTCGTCGATGTGGTGGGCGCCGGCCACGCCGGGCAGCGTCAGCGGTGCGGGCGGGTCGCTGTCGAGCAGGCACCGCAGGCGCCGCCGCCACTGCGCGACGTGTTCGTCCGCCTCGTCGCCGAGCTCGTGAAGCAGCGCACTCGCGTCCGCGAAGAGGCCCCACCGCAGTGCCGCTGCGACGAGCGGTGCCACGTATGCGCGGTACGGCTCAGCCCCCACGGCAGGGGCGGCGGGCACGCCTGCTGCCGTCAACCAGCGCGAGACGGCGGCGATGCGCACGGCGGGGCGGAGCGCCTCTGCGCACGTGAGCGGAGCGACATCGTCCGCGGCGGCGGTGGCCTCGCCGCCGAGGGTGCACCGACGCACACGCTCTACGGCGTGCGCCAGTGCATGCAGCGTGTCGTCGAGGGGCTCGGCGAACTGCGGGGCGTCTGTGAAGGCGGGCGACAGCAGCGGCGGCTCTCGTGCGAAGGCGTGGGTCAGCACTGGCACGACGGTGCGCCGCCACTCCTCCGCAGCCGCAGCGAGACGCACACGCACGTCCGCCGCGGCACGCCGGCACACGCGGAGGCGCAGCTGCGCCCACATCTTTCTCAGCTCGTCGTTCAGTGCGCTGCAGCCGGTGACACGCGCCATCGCAGACGCGCCTGCACCACAGCAGGAGGCAGCGTCGAGGAGCGTCACGGCGCTCGTCGCGCTGGTGTCGCTCGCGCACTGCACGGCCCGTCGCATCACTGTGCACAGCCACGTAGACACACACACACCACGCGACCCGGCTCGCTCGTCGGTCCCCGTCCACCGCACCACTGCGCGCCACACCATGATGGAGACGCCTCCGAAGACGGCATCGTGCGCCTCTTCGCCTGCCGTCGCCTCAGCCGCGAGGACGTGCCAGTACAGCAGCAGCGACGCCACCACCGCCATCGCCACGTCGCCGACTGATGGTCGCGCGGTGCTGCCCTTGAGCATCGCAGCCTCGCGCCACACGCGCTCCACGTCGTCCTCGCTGAACTGCAAGAGTGACACGACGCCGTGCGCACTGTCGGCGACTGCGCGCGGCAGCGGGAGCGACTCCAGCGGACACGTTCGCCACGCCAGCGCGAGCAGACGGCACAGTGCGACGACGCTGACGCCCTGCATCTCCTCTGCTGATGTGCAGCTCCGCGCATTGATTTGCGTGCGGAGGACGGAGGAGAGCATCTTGGCCACCTCCCACGATGACGTCGCACACCGGTGGCGGGAGGAGACGAGCTGCTCCGCTGCGTCGAGCACCACTTCCACATCCTCAGCAGTGCGGAGAGTGCGGCTGGCAGCGTTGCGGAGACAGTTCACATGCGCTGCTGCCATCCGAGTCGACACCTGCTCGGCTGCGTATGAATGTAAATGTGAAATGTATGTATGTATGTATGTGTGTGTGTGTGTGTGTGCGACACGCTGTGCCCCCCGCGTGTACAGCGCCACGTCAGCTCGTGGTCTGTCAAGACGCGTGCGCGTCTTACGCGAGCGTGTGTGGCTCAGTGCGTGAGCGGAGGTGTGCGCGCCTCAAACTATGAGTGATGCGAGAGCGTGAGTGAGAGAGAGAGAGATACGCCAACTGCGCAGGAAGGGTGCGCTGCCCCTCACCGCCCGCTGAGGACACATTGACTTCCACCGCCTCTCCTCTCTCTCTCTCTGCCCCTCTGATGTGCCACGACTGCCAGCGCACTCGCGTACTCGCACACGTGAGAGGGGGAGGGTGGGGAGACGACGAGGTTCGTTTGTGCGTGTCTGTGTTGCTGTAGTGGCTGCTGGGCGCCAGGCAGCGGGGCTCCACCAAGTCGTGACACACACACGCACACACACACACGAGGAGTGGGGAGAAGTGAAAGTGAGAGATAGAGAGAGAGAGCAACACGCACACACACACACACACACACACACACGCGCACGCACGCACGTACATACACACGGCGAGGGTCGGGGAGCGGCAGCACTGAAGACAAAGGAGGAGAAATGAAATGAGAACAGCGCAAAGAGAGACCGCGAGAAGCGATCCGACGAGGGACGGGTGAGGTGGGGGGGACGGCGTGGCAGCGTCGACGTGATGGACATGTGGCCGCTCACGTGAGACTCTCCATGTTGTGCTTCACCACGAGGAGCACGTGCGTCTTCCAGTCATCGAGCTTGCGTATGTCTTGCAGCAGCGACACGCCGAGCTCGAACTTGTCCACGTCGTTGTCCGTGACGGCGTCAAGGATGAGCTGAAGGAACTCAGCCTCGCGTGTGTTCTTGAGGTATATGTCGGCGGACAGGTACTGCTGCAGCGCGTCGCGGCACTCTTCGCTCCCCTCGAAGCGGTTGTCGTTGGTGACGAGGGCGAAGCGGCACAGCATCGCGCGCAGGAAGTAGTCCTGCGCTTGGAACTTGAGAGGCCCACCAAGCATTTCATTTGCGATGCGCTCGTAGTACATGAGGGCCTTGTCGTACTGGTCCAGCTCGCCGTGTATCTTCCCCATCGCTATCATGCACTTCTGCGCCTGCGCCTTCTGGTCCTCCGCGTTGAAGTAGGACATCGCCTGCTGGTAGAAGGGCAGTGCGTCCGCGGCGCTGCCCTGCTCCTCCAGCGAGGCAGCAAAGTCGGTCAGCAGCCGCGCGGCCCCGGAGAGGCGGTTGTTCTCGATCTGGAAGCGCACCGCCATGTCCAGCATCGTCTTGGCCTTGCCGGTGTCGATCCGCTTGTACGCGTTCGCGGCGTCGGCGAAGGCCAAGCCGGCGCCCGCCTTGTCCCCCAACTTCACAGCACAGTCGCCGGCGCGCGAGTAGGCGTCGCCGGCGCGCATGAAGTCCTTGTCGAGCTTGTACTTGGCGCCGGCCTTGTTGAAGAGTTCGAAGGCGCCGTCGAAGTCTTTGAAGAATGTCTTCTTTGTTTTCTTGTCCGCATCTGCGAACATGGCGTCGGCGGACGACATGGCGGCAGAGTCAGGTGAGCGCGCACTGCGAGCTGCGCCTGCGACTGCTCCTGTGATGAGCAGGGAGCGTGTGTGTGTATTTATATGTGTGTGTGTGTGTATGTGTGTGTGTGTGTAAAGCGAGAGAAGGCAGAGGAGGAGGAAGACGCGGCGTCCCTGTTGCTGTGCTCTACACACGTGTGTCACACACACACACAGACAGAGACAGAGACAGAGACAGAGACAAGAGGAGAGAGAGAGAGAGTTGGTGGTCGTCGTGGTGATGCTCAGGGACAGCGTGCGTGTGAGTGAGCTCGAAGAGCGCACGAGGGACGGCAAGGGATCCACCACTATAGGTGTGAGAGGTACACCCTCGTCTCCATGGCCTCCTCCCCCGTGGACACGTGCGGTGGACACGTGTCAAGAGCAGCGAGGGGGTGGGGGGGGGAGGAGGAGGAGGAGGAGGGAGTGACGCAAGTTGTGCGATGCAGCGGCCATCCGTGCGTGCACTCGCAGTGGTCTTACGGCTGCGAGGCGATGTGGACAAGGAGAAGGAGAGATAAGGCGATGAATGACGCACACACACACACACACACAGACATACACACACAGACAGACAGAGACTCAGAGAGGAGGTTAGAGGAAGGAATGTTAAAGTGTTACGGGCTTTCGCACACGCACAAACACTGACGTGTGTGTGTGAGAGAGAGAGCTGATGCGAAGGACAAGAGGGAGGGAGAGAGGGGCGGAGGCTGAGGGAAGTGGCGCACGCCTTCAAACTGCGTGCACACGCACACACACACACACACACACACACACACACACACACATTCTGCGGTGTCGCTCGAGAGTAGCGGCGCGTGTACTCCGCTGGGCTCAGTTGTGCTGCTGCTGCTGCTGCTGCTGCGGGGGGTCGCGGGGTGGGTAGTACGGCGGGCGGGTCTGGAGGCGGCTGCCCATGTACGGGAGGCGCTGGCTGGGGTAGTAGTTGGTGTAGGAGTCGCCGTAGCTGCCGTACGCGTCGCCACCGCTGCTGTACCCACCGCGGAAGGCCGGCGTGTAGTAGGACGGGTTGTACGGCCGCGCGTGGCTCTGCTGCTCGGAGGTGTAGAAGCGCGGCACGCTGCCCAGCTCGCCGCCGTACGGCCGCACGATGTCCGAGGGAGAGACGTAGTAGGACTGCTGCGGCTGCTGATGCTGATGCTGATGCCACTGCTGCTGCTGCTGCTGGAACGGCGGGTACTGCTGGTACTGCTGATGGTGCTGCGGCTGCAGCGGCGGGGTCTGGCGCCGCAGCTCCGACGAGGACGTGACGGTCTGCACCGGCGTGGCTGCAACGGGGGCGGGCGGTGTCATGGGCACGGGCTTCGGCGCTGCGGCCGGCGGCGCGACGGCGGCCGGCGGTGTGACGGCAGCAGGCGGCGCGACGGCGACCGGCTTTGCGGCCTCCACGCAGCCGGCGAAGCGGTACTCGCTCGGGGCGACGAGCTGGGCGAGCGCTGGCGGCATCGACACGGGGCCGATCGCGGTGTACTGCACCTCTGGCGTGGCAGGCGCCGGGGTCGGCACGCGCTCCGGCACCGGCGTGGGGGTGCGGACGGGGGCGGCGGTGGCGGGGGCAACAGCGGCGACGACCTCTGCAGGGGCTGGCGTGGGGGACTCGGGTTTCTTGGGCTCCACGGACACCACCGGCCGCTTCGTGGTGGCGTCGCCGCCCTTGGCCGCTGGGGCCCGCTGCTCCTTCAGCATCGCGGCCCAGTTGCGGCTCGTCACGGCGGACATCTTGTGTCAGGCGAGAAGTGAAGGTGTTGTTGGGGATGGTGGTGGTGATGGTGGCACGGCGAGGCTCGAGATGTTCACAGGGCTGAGCGGCACCGTGGCGACAGTGGCAGTGGTGTGTGTGTGTGTGTGTGTGTGTGTGTGTGTGTGTGTGTTGAAGGCGAGGCGGGGGAGGGAGAGGAAGAGAGTTGTCGGAAGGACTGCGAGGGCGTCGGCGTGACGGTGACGAGGGGGGGGGACACGCAACCGCGGCAGAGAAAGAGTGTGTGATGGATATACACAGACAGAGAGACAGACAGACAGACACACGCCGAGGGCTGAAGATGTATGCAGAGATGGAGGCGCACACGCAAACACACCCGATGCGTGGCGGCGCCTCCGCCACTACGCAGTGCAGCTGCCGTCATCGCCGGGAGTCGCCGTCGTCTCCGCGTCGCCTCCGTCGACCACCGGCGCTGGCGACGCGGGCGGCGAGTCACGCGATGGCGCGTCGTCGGCGTCCGCCGCCTCTGCGCGGCGGGTGAGCACGGCCACCATCTCCACGTGGTGTGTGTGGGGGAAGAGGTCCACGGCGAAGGCCGCCGACACCTCGAAGGGGCACCCGCGGTACGCCTTGGTGCTCGGCTTCGTGAGCCCGGGGCAGTCCCGCTCCAGCGCCTTCTGCTCGCATGAGATGTACACGACGCGCCGTATCGTTGCCGTCCCACGGATCCACTTGAGCACCGTCCCGTTGACCCCGGCGCGCGGCGGGTCGAGGACGGCGACGATGTCCCCGCGGTCGGCGAGTGGAAGTGCGTGGATGACGGTGGGGAGGAGGTGCTCCACACGACCGCAGTAGAACTCGGCGTTCGTGATGCCGTTCAGCCGCGCGTTGCGCTGCGCGTTCGCGACGGCCGACTCGACCAGCTCAATCCCAACGACGCGCTTCACGTGCTTCGCGAGGGTGAGGCCGATGGTGCCGGTGCCGCTGCACAGGTCCAGTAGCGTCGTGCCCGCCGTCAGCTCCGCCACCTCCGACACCTTCGACAGCATGACCTCCATCCCCGGCGTGTTCACCTGGAAGAAGGCCTGCGGGCTGAGCTCGTAGCGCAGACCGGCCAGGTGCTCCGTCAGCGTCGCGCCGCCGTGCAGCACCTCTCGCGGTGCGTCGTGGGGCATGGAGCTGATGCCCGTGTGCGTGTGGCACTGCAGGCTCGTCACCGCCGCCGTGGTGCGGCCCGTCGCCGCCACGAGCCTCGCGCGCAGCGCTTCGGCGGTGAGGACAGTGACGAGTCGCTGCCGCACGGCGGCCCAGACCTCCGCTGTCGTGCTCGCGGTGTCCACCTCGATGTCCATCATGACCTCGCCGAGCACGTTGTGCCGCACCTGCACCTTGCGCCAGAAGCCGCGCATCTTCACCTTGTCGAACACGTCGATGCCGCCCTTCGCGGGGTCGCGGAACTCTTCGCACACGTCCATGAGTGCCACCGCCACCACCTTGGCGGCGGGGTGCATCGTCACGACATCCGAGTCCGGCAGCGTGGCGGGCTGGATCGCTGCCGTGCCCTCCACCAGCGCACCGGCCTGGAAGCCCAGCGCCGGGGTGACCCCGTCCGCGCAGAGGCCGAAGGAGAGGTTCACGTGGTTGCGGTAGCCCCGCGTCTCCGGGCTGGGGAGCAGTCCGAGGAAGCGATCCTGCGAGGCGCCGTGGCCGTACACGCGCGATGGCACGATGGAGCGCATGACGCCGAGGCAGTGCTGCTTCTTGCGCTCCAGCTGCTCTGCCATGGGCAGGTGCTCGTACTGGGCGAGCTTGTTCAGCGGGCCGCCGTCGCCGTCGCCGTCGCCGTCACGCCGGCGCTTCACGCCGCCCTTGTGGGTGACGTCCAGGTCCCGCGCCGACACGGCCGCCTCCGTCCACGGCCGACCGCGGTAGGAGATGCGTTGAAGGACGGACAGGGCGGCCGCGCGGTCTTCGGCGGTGGCGAAGGCCATGAAGATGTGCGCGTTCTTTGGGTTCTTGTTGATGCGGAGAAGCCCGTGGAAGAGCGGCTGAGGCGGCGACTGCTGCTGCTGCTCTCCTACTGGTGCCGGCAGAGACTTGGCGATGAACTTCTTGATGGCACCGACTGTGGAGTAGACGTCGTGGGTGTCCACCTTCAGGAGGTTCGCGTTGCTGTGCTCCTGCAGCTGCACGGCGCCGTGCTCTGCCGTGCAGGGCGGTGGGGACGGTGGGCGAGACATGACGAAGACGGCTGCGGGGGACACAGAGCAGGAGAGAGAGAGAGTAGGAGCGTGTTGTTCATGTGCGTGTGTGTGTGTGCACTGCGCAGCCCCAGTCAGTCGCTGAGGTGGTCGGAAGTCTCACAATTTGATGCTCGGGTGCATCCTGCGGTCTCCGAGCTGGACGGCTGCGGTGTCTGCGTGGTAGTCGTCCAGACGCAAGCGGTGCAGCGCGCTGCAGCAGGAGGAGGAGGTGAAGGGGCCAGTGAGTGAGACACACACGCACACACACGCGCACACACACCGACACACACCGACACAGATGCTGAACACGGTGGAGAGAGCGCGCAATATGAAGTGAGGTACACGCAGTCAGCGCGGTGGTGTGTACTGTTTCAGCTGCGTGTCTCAGCGTCCACTCTCCTCACTCGCACCTCTCACACATACACAGACACACACACACGCACAGACACACATACACAGACACACACACACACACGCACAGACACACACAGACACACACATACAGGTCAATACAAAAAGACACGCATGCGTGTGCGACACAACAGCACTGTGAAGAGATGGAGGTCGTGGCTTATGAGGGGGCGAGCGCGGTCGCTACGTGCGCCTTGCCGCCGCCTCCACACGGCTCTCGACGACGGAGGTGAGAGCGTGAAGGACGAGGTCCAGCGACGCGACGTACTCGCCCTCAGGCACGGCCACCACCACGACGTAGTGGAACCGGCCGTTTGTGTTGTAGAAGGCACGGCAGAGCCCGTGCGCCAGCGGCAGGCCGGGACCCGGGGTGAACGTGATCTCCGCCACGGCGCACCGCAGCTGCGTCGCAAGCGCCCTGCACATCTCCGCGCCGCCGCCGTCGCGCATGCTACTGTACACCGCCGCTGCCCCACCGCCGTCTCCGGCGCCGCGGTGCTCGGCTGTGGGCAGCGTCGCCTCCGACGCCGGCGGTGGCGGTGGGTCGCCCTCGCACAGCACCTCCAGCGAGTTGCCCACGGACGCGTTGAAGCGAGCAAGGAAGACGCGCAGGAGACGTGCGCTGTCCGCCTGCTTCACGCGCTGCTTGTAGGCGAAGCAGTTCAGCGAGATGCCGTGCACAGGGAGCCCCGACGACTCTGAGGACGCGGGTGGGGGCGGGCTGCACTGGATGGCGATGCTGTTGTCCCGCAGCATCTCCGAGACGTGCCAGCTCGACGGAACGTTGTACTGCACGAAGTAGTCCATGCGCTCGCACAGGTCCCACGGCACGTCGCCAACGGTGGAGTCGGGGGCCGCCGTGGTCGAGGCACTGCGGGTGGAGGAGGAGACGTCGCGGAGGAGACCAGAGGCGAAGCGCATGCCCCTGCCCACAAGACTCTGCGGCGCAGCATCCGCCGCCGTCGCCGCGGCGCTGCGAGTGGGGCCGCCGCCTGTCCATCGAGAGAGCACGGAGCTCCGCGTCACCGGCGCCTGCGCCTCGTGGGCCGTGCCACGGAGCGGTGCCACTGCAGCTGTGAAGCCTGCACGCTCTGGGTACAGCGTCGAGCAGCGCCGCAGCACCCGCATCCTTGTCGCGCAGATCACACAGATGCAGTGCGGTGGGGCAGCGCGGCAGTCACGGCTGCGCGGATGACACAGGCGAGAGGAGGGAAGCGAGGCAGCTGTGGTCGTCCCACCCCCCTCACCCAGCGTCTACGACGGCGTTCGCGCTGCAGTGGGCGATGATTGCGGCGGCGGCTGTCCCGCTCACACGCGCGTGCGTATGTCTCTGCGGAGGCACACACACCGGCACAGATGCAGCGAGAGATACAGAGAGAGAGAGGGACAGAGAAGGCAAGACGGACCGACACGCAGTGCGCCAGTCTTCTCCTCTGGTGGCGTGTGCTCACCGCAGACAGAGTGCAGTGGCGAGGAGGCGGCGGTGGCTTGTTGCGTGCGCGTGCGCTTCCGGTGTGATTATGACGTCCCTGCACGTATGTCTGTGCGTGCTGCTGTGTGGACAGCGCAAAGCCGCTTTTGATGTGCGGTGTGACGGGGGCGCGAGTGGTGGTCGAGTGCGATGGAGGAGGAAGAGGAGGAGGAGGGGAGGAGGGGGGAGGGGAAGGGAGATGGCGTTACCAGAAGCAGAGACACGTGCGGTGGCGGTGAGGACGGCGGGGCAACGGAGGCGGTGCCACACACACACTGTCGCTCTCTGTCTGTCAGTGTGTCTGTTTGTCTGCCTCGGCGTATATTTTTCTTTTTTTTCTGTTGGAGATGCGAAGTGGGGTGGGAGGTGCACTCTGCCACTGCTGGTCGTGTTCGGCGGACCGCTGCGCTGGTCTTCGTCTTCCACGCGGTCGTGCTGGCCTGCCGGTGCGGCTCACGGTGCCTCCTCTGCGCTCGTCTGCGGCGCGGCCACGCCCCTCCACCGACTCGCCACGTACTTGCGCGCCGCGAAGAGAACGTGGCGAGTCATCTCGCGACGTAGAAGCAGTGGGGCGTTGACGACGGTGGACTCCGCCTCCTTCAGGAAGTCCCGTAGCGCATCCTTCGCGAGCAGCGTCGCGAGCTCATCGGGTGTCATGGTCTGCTGCTCGAACGGCGCCGTGCCTACCTTGGACAACACGCTCTGCAGCCGGTTCTCGCACACGTGGTCGAGGAGGTGCTGTGTCGCGCGCAGCATGTGCGGATCGTGGAGGATGCTCTCGAGGTCCGGCAGCTGCACACCCGACACACTGATGGACTCCCGACGGACCTCCTCCAGCTCATCCACGCGCGGGCCGAGGCGGCTGTCGTTTGAGATTTCCTGAAATGCTGTGCACTTGAACTTCATGATGGTCTGCATCTTCCCATCGAAGCCGGGCTCGCCGCGACGGCGGTGCTTGACGACGAGGCCCTCGGCCCAGTTGCCCTTGAGCGGGTAGTCGCCCATGCCCACCAGCGGCGGGATGGTCGTGATAAACCGCTCCACGTCGAAGGCGGCCACCTTGCTGAGCGGGCCGCGGATGATGGCGCGCGCGTAGAGCAGGTTCGGGATCTTCTCGAAGATGGCGGTCGCCTCGTCGAAGGTGAGGGTGCGGTAGGGCTCCTCCTCCGCCACGCGGTACTTGAGGTCGAAGGCGAGGAAGCGGAGGTCGGGGCAGTACTGTGGGAAGGCGTTCGACTGCACCGGGGTGATGGAGCGCGGCTTGCCGGCCACCATGACACTCTGCCGCCGCTTCGGCACGTTGGGGTGGTCGTACTTGCCGCCGAACAGCTCGCCGTTGACGAGGACGGTGCTGGGGGAGACACCGATGCGACCCGCGAGCAGCTCCCGCGCGTGCTGGATGTGCTTCACCAGCTCGGGGATCAGTATGTGGTAGCCGAAGAAGTGCTCGTGAGGCGGCATGATGCCGCTGTGCTTGGCGTACTGCACCACCTTGCCATGGTCCGATGAATAGATACCGAAGTTCGCCCCGTGCACCTTCTCCGTGGCGATCCACTCGTCCTGGAAGAGGCCGCACTGCTTCAGCGCACTCATGCGCCGCGAGGTCGAGTTTTCGATCTCAGTGTAGCGCTCGAACACGGTGCCCGCGTCCTCCGCCAGCAGAAGCGGAGAGCGGCGCACCAGACGCGCCACAACGCACCGACGAAGCATCCGTGACGACCACCGCGCAGAGTCGGACAGACACGCTCGTGCGCTCCACCGGCTGATGAGCGATGTGCTGTGAAGAGAGAGAGAGTTTGTGTGTGTGTGTGTGTATGGTGAGGGAGATAGAAAGACGAGATGATGTCGAGGGTGCCCATGGCGGTGTGAGGGAACCGAAGGAGGCGCTTGGGCGAGAGGCATCACAGCCCTCTCCCTCTGCCTCGCCGCGACGCCACGTTCGCCACCGCAGTCGGCGGCGCACACGTTGGGCGATGCCTCCCCACCGAGGCGGATGGACGAGGAGAAGCACAGCGACGCCAACACATCGGTGGCGGTGGCAGACACCACAGACAACCACCAGTACTCATGCTACCATGTGCACTTCCACCCCCCAGCTGCTGCTGCTGCTGCTGCTGCTTCGGAGAACAACAATGAGCACGCACACACACACACACACAGACAGACAAAGACAAACAAACGAAGAGGCAAACGCACCACAGCGCGCGCTCGTCTCCTTCGTATCGGGACGCTGCCGGCGGCTGCAACGCGCAGCGCACGCCTCCGCCTCCGCCTCGTACCGACGTCACGTGTGAGTGCGTGCGTGTGCACGTGTGTGCGCTACTCGAAGGGCACCACTGTTTTGGCTTTCACCAGCGTGATCATCGTGGGACAGCACACATACACGTCAGCGTCTGGGAAGTCGTTCAGCGGGGCCACCGTTGCGGCATAGACGCGGAACTGAGAAGACGCGCACATGTACACCACATCGTGGCGCACGTCGGGCTTCCGCAGCCGCAGCTCATGTGCGTGTCGCTCGATGCTCAGGTAGGTGGGCACCACGGCTGGGCACACGATGTCGACGGCAGAGAGCGCGTGGGTGCCAGGCTGGCGTACGATGGTGACGACGCTCAGCTCCTTCACCGCGTTGAGCTCGCTGCACATCTGATCCACCGCCATGGCAGGCAATATGTCCCCGTCAACGAAGGCAACGATAGCTCGCGGCGTCCGCAGCGGCTTCACCCGCACCCCCACATCCACGTCGAGCCCTGTCGCAGAGCCATCCAGCACCGCATCTACCACGCTCAGGTCGCTGATGCCGAGCTTGGCGAGCGCGAACTCGAGCGGCAAGTACGTGTTACGGTGCTGGCGTGCTCGCTTGGCGCAGAACTGCTGCAGCTTCATGATGGACAGCGCGCGCGCCTCCTCTGGCGTCGCCGGCGACGACGCGAGGCGGCCTGCCGCGCCTTGTCCCTGGACAGGCCGCACGTGCCACGTCGCCTGCACCTCGTCGCCGCCCTCCACACACAGAAGCTGCGGGCACTGGAGAACGGCTTCCTTCAGCGTCGCCGCGCCGACGTGCGCGGGTGCGAAGTCGGGGAGCTCGTCTTCCACCAGGCGCTGCAGCTGCGAGCCCGACAGCCCCGCCGGGGGGACCCGCGCAGCGATGCGGCGCATCCACGCGTGATCGGCGCCGACCTTCTGCCGAAGGACTCGCGACATCGCCGGACGCATGGTGGCGGCTGTGATGTGCTGCGCCACAGCTGTGCTCGTTACGCACTCACAGGAGGCAACGCCCTCTGCCTCGTTGTAGTTGCCGCTGGCTTGTGTGTCGCAGGTGAGGAGAGAGGAAGTGCAAGACGCGCCGATACACGTGTGATGTGATACGTGTGCAGTGGAGAGCGAGGAGGAGAGAAGAGGAGAGTATCAAGATGCCCATCAGCGCAGCGAGCGGCGGTGGCGGTGCACGAGCGCACGGCGGCGACGCGCACCATACAATTCCTGTGTCTGTGGTTGGGGGGAGGGGGCAGCTATGATGCGCCGTGGCGCACACATCACAGGCGGGCGGGACGATGACGGGAGGAGCGTGTGTGCAGAGCAATCAGTATCAAGGCATGTAGGCGCTGGAGGGATGCGTGTGTGTGTGTGTGTGTGTGTGTGTGTGTGTCTCAAGCACGCTGCAGGGCACGGCGGAGCAGTGACGTGGCCACAATGTGTGTACCGCTGCCCATCGACAAGCCCTTTGCCGGAGTCGCGCCGGGCCCATCTACTCGCACACACACACACACACAGACACACAGACAGATAGGCCGCTTCTCTCTTCAGAGCGGGTCGCGTTCGTGGCCACCTCGACCCGAGTCGCAGACTTCTTACGTTTACTGGTATTGAAAGCGGAGGACGGGGGAGGGGGGGGGGGACCACACACACACTCACACACACGCTTACCCCCCTCGCTGCACCTCGGCAGTGCAGGTACGCACCACGACTAGCGGTGCCGGTCGTTGGCAAGCCGAGCAGACGCGGCAGGGCGTAGAGCGCAGCTGGCGGTAGGCCACACCGCAGTCGGGTGAGGGGGGAGGGGGGGAGGAGGGGGGAGTCACTACACTTCCTTCGCGCCTTCGGTCTGCATCATGAGCGAGGCGATGACGAGCACGTGGTGCTTCACGCCCACCTCCATCCCCGCTTCGCTCATACGGAACTTGGAGCTGTAGTTGTGGTTGTGTACGTCACCCGCGCCGCTCCCACCCACCCCGAGCCAGCAGAGGCAGCCCGGCACCACCGCCTGGTACTCAGAGAAGTCGGTGACACCGAGCAGCGGGGTGGGGAGCTCGTGGTAGTGCTGCTCGCCGACGAGTCGCACTGCGGCCGCCTTCGCCACCTCGTACGCCTGCGGGTCGTTGTAGGTGACGATGTTCGGCTCCAGCCAGCTCAGCTCGTACTGCGCGCCGTGCGCCTTGGCGATGCCGGCGGTGATCTCCTCCATGAGCCCGGGCACACGTGCCTGCACCTCGCGGTCAAGGCAGCGGAGCGTGCCGCGCATGTGCACCGTGTCCGGGATCACGTTGTAGCTCCCTCGTCCGCCGTCGAACGTGGTGATGCTCAGCACCGGCGCCGCCAGCGCACTCACACGGCGTGAAACAACGGACTGCAGATTTGCCACGACTTCTGAGGCGACGAGGATCGGGTCGATGCACAGCTCCGGCTGCGAGGCGTGACCACCGGCGCCGCGGATCACGATGTCGAAGTCGTTGCACGCACCCATCATGGTGCCCATGCGGCACCAGATGGAGCCACACGGACGCATCGCATCCACATACAGCCCAAAGATCATGGACACGCCGTCCAGCACGCCGAGGCCCACGAGCTGCTTCGCGCCGCTCGGGATCACCTCCTCGGCGTGCTGGAAGATGAAGCGCACCGTGCCGCGGATGCGGTCGCGCATCTGGCACAGCACCTTCACAGCGCCGAGCAGCATCGCCGTGTGCGCGTCGTGGCCGCACGCGTGCATCACACCCGGCCGCTTCGAGCTGAACGACTCGCCGCTCTCCTCCTGCAGCGGCAGCGCGTCCATGTCTGCGCGCAGGGCGTAGGTGGGGCCGTCGCCGGCGCCGCCGCGCAGGTCCGCCACGACGCTGTTCGGCGTCAGCCGCCGGATCTCCAGCGGTGCCGGCATGCTGGCGAGGATGCCCGCCACGTAGTCGGCGGTGGGCTGCTCCTCGTAGGCGATGTAGGGGTTCTGGTGGATGTGGCGGCGCCACTGCACCACCTCCGGCTGCACAGCAGCGATGAGGGTCTGCACGAAGGACATGCGGCGCGGGGAGGCCGACGTGCCTGCGACAGCGATAGAGGACAGGCGGAGAGGGAGGGTGAGGCGGAGCGGGGGTGTGATAGGGTGTGAGGCGGTCGGGGGGCGCACAGGCGAGCACACACACACACACACACACGCAGCCGCTCGCGCACACGCACGCACAATCGCTGCCCGATGGAGAGGCGCAGAGAACGGATCGCACACGCACATATCAGTGTAGCATGCAAGAGAGGTGTGGAGGTCGGATGGTGGATGTGCACATGTGTAGTGGTGGTGCGAGGTTGCAGGGTGCACGGCAGAGGAGAGACGAGGTTGCTTGTGAACGTGGAAGAGACATGTAAGCGGCGCGAGTGCAGACTGTGTGCCGTGAGAGACAAACAGCACGGGATCAGCAGCAGAGGTCGCGTCAGCGCTGAGGCGGCAGCTTTGGTGCTGCGGCCGACGCCTCCACACACCTGCGGAGGGCCATCTGCGCGAACGCCTCTCGCGGTGCCGATGGTGGCGTCAGCAGCGCCACCTCTACACACACACACACACACACACACACACACACACACCAGCGACAGAGAGAGGGAGAGCGACACACGCGCAAGGAGTAGGAGCGTTAGAGGGCACCGTGTACAACAGGACTGCATGGGTCCGCCTCTTCCATGAAGAGGATTACCGCTGGCGGGATCGGAAGGAGTGCGACGACGGGGTTAAGACACCAACACACTAACACACACACACACACAGGAGGGCAGCGGCGCAGGTGCATCGAGTCCTCTCAGCACCGTCACACCGCCACCACCGCGCCGTCGCTGGACAGTTCACTGTGCTCCGTGTCTACGGATTCGATAAAAAGACAAAGGCGAGAGCGCCTGTGGCGATGCACGTAGACACCTACGCGGTCATCAGCAGCCGCCGGATCACGTTCACGTGGAGCGTCATACCGTATGCAAACGCGTCCTCGTTCACGCGGAACTTCGAGTTGTGCGCAGGGGCGGCACTGTCGACTCCGTGCGGCTTCGAGCCGATGTACATGAAGCAGCCCGGCACCACCGCCTGGTACTCGGAGAAGTCCTCCACACCAAACCCTGGGTTCTCCAGCACATGGTAGTGCTGCTCGCCGACCGTGTCGTGTGCCGCCTGCACCGCCACCTCGTACGCCTTCGGGTCGTTGTAGGTGACGATGTTCGGCTCCAGCCAGCTCAGCTCGTACTGCGCGCCGTGCGCCTTGGCGATGCCGGCGACCACCTCCTTCATGAGCCTGGGCACACGTGCCTGCACCTCGCGGTCGAGAGAGCGGAGCGTGCCGCGCAGGTGCGCCGTGTCCGGGATCACGTTGTAGGCGCCGTTGCCACCGCTGATCTGCGTCACGCTCAGCACCGGCGTCTTCAGTGCGCTCACGCGGCGTGAGATGATGCTCTGCAGCGCAGTCACCACCTCTGCCGCCACCACAATGGGGTCCGTGCACAGCTCCGGCTGCGAGGCGTGACCACCGGCGCCGCGGATCACGATGTCGAAGTCGTTGCACGCACCTTTTAGAGTTCCTGGACGCGATTCGAGGGTGCCGACTGGGAGACTGCACCGGACGTGCAGACCGAAGATCATGGACACGCCGTCCAGCACGCCGAGGCCCACGAGCTGCTTCGCGCCACTCGGAGTAACTTCCTCGGCGTGCTGGAAGATGAAGCGCACCGTGCCGCGGATGCGGTCGCGCATCTGGCACAGCACCTTCACGGCGCCGAGCAGCATCGCCGTGTGCGCGTCGTGGCCGCACGCGTGCATCACACCCGGCCGCTTCGAGCTGAACGACTCGCCGCTCTCCTCCTGCAGCGGCAGCGCGTCCATGTCTGCGCGCAGGGCGTAGGTGGGGCCGTCGCCGGCGCCGCCGCGCAGGTCCGCCACGACGCTGTTCGGCGTCAGCCGCCGGATCTCCAGCGGTGCCGGCATGTTGGCGAGGATGCCCGCCACGTAGTCGGCGGTGGGCTGCTCCTCGTAGCCGACGTAGGGGTTCTGGTGGATGTGGCGGCGCCACTGCACCACCTCCGGCTGCACAGCAGCGATGAGTCCGCTGACCGGCTGCGTCATCGTGTGTGTGTGTGTGTGGATGTGTGTGTGTGTGTGTGTGTTGGGCGGCGGGCGAGTGGCTGCATTTATGTCGTGCGAGGTGGAGACAGGAGAGAGGCGGGGGTGAAGTGGAGGGGGATGCGGCACTCATCAGTGCGGCGAGTTGGCGGAGGACCGCAGGGCCCCACGACCGCAGAGGCGACGACTCGCACCAGTCGGTACGCTGCGACGAGTTACGGGGAGAGAGCAAGGGGGTGGGCGGAGCGGAGCCTCGAGCTCACTGAGGTGCAATAGACGGGGGAGAGATAAACTGAAGGCAGACGCGCGGGTTAAGGCGGCCTCGGGGGGAAGGAGGATGACAGCGACACGCCGCGCACAGACACGAGTGTCTGCACGTGAGTACGGCGCTGGTCTGTGAACAGAAGAAGGGGGAGAGGAGGAGGGCTTAAGCAGCTCCGACACTGCGGTGGGGCTGCGGAGCGTTGAGTGGGGGGGGGGGGGTGGAGGAGGAGGAGGAGGTACGCAGTGCAGTCCACTCCCCCTTTCTCCCTTCTACAAAAGAGAAAGCGACACGCAGACGTGTGCGCTGCGGAGCGGCAACACGTGTCGGTGCAGTGTGAGAGAGACATCGGAGTGTGAAAGGGAGGGGGAGGACGAGGAGGAGGGGACGACGTTGAGGTGAACGCCGATGCGTCAGCCACATGCGTCCCACGCTGGCGACAGACAGATACACAGACACACACGGACCGCTGGCGGGTTTCACACGTGTCGGCTTGTGCGTGCGTGCAGATACCAGCTACTCCATCATCAGCTTCACGATGGTGCCGACGTGCATCTTCACGCCGTTCTGCAGCGATGATTCCTCAACTTTGAACTTGGAGCTGTGCTCGGTGTGCACGGAGCCGAACGCGTCGTCGCGGATGCCGACCAGCGAGAAGCAGCCCGGCACCACCGCCTGGTACTCGGAGAAGTCCTCCACACCGAACATGGGCTCTGTCTTCTCCACAAACGCGTTCTTACCCATCATCGCCTCCGCGACGCTCTTCGCCACCTCGTACGCCTTCGGGTCGTTGTAGGTGACGATGTTCGGCTCCAGCCAGCTCAGCTCGTACTGCGCGCCGTGAGCCTTGGCGATGCCGGCGACCACCTCCTCCATGAGCCTGGGTACACGTGCTTGGGCATCGCGGTCGAGAGAGCGGAGCGTGCCGCGCAGGTGCACCGTGTCCGGGATCACGTTGTAGGCGCCGTTGCCACCGCTGATCTGCGTCACGCTCAGCACCGGCGTCTTCAGTGCGCTCACGCGGCGTGAGATGATGCTCTGCAGCGCAGTCACCACCTCTGCCGCCACCACAATGGGGTCGATGCACAGCTCCGGCTGCGAGGCGTGACCACCGGCGCCGCGGATCACGATGTCGAAGTCGTTGCACGCACCGTAGAGTGTTCCTGGCCGCGGGTGCCGACGGGATACTCCACCGCACGTGCAGGCCGAAGATCATGGACACGCCGTCCAGCACGCCGAGGCCCACGAGCTGCTTCGCGCCGCTCGGGATCACCTCCTCGGCGTGCTGGAAGATGAAGCGCACCGTGCCGCGGATGCGGTCGCGCATCTGGCACAGCACCTTCACAGCGCCGAGCAGCATCGCCGTGTGCGCGTCGTGGCCGCACGCGTGCATCACACCCGGCCGCTTCGAGCTGAACGACTCGCCGCTCTCCTCCTGCAGCGGCAGCGCGTCCATGTCTGCGCGCAGGGCGTAGGTGGGGCCGTCGCCGGCGCCGCCGCGCAGGTCCGCCACGACGCTGTTCGGCGTCAGCCGCCGGATCTCCAGCGGTGCCGGCATGCTGGCGAGGATGCCCGCCACGTAGTCGGCGGTGGGCTGCTCCTCATAGCCGACGTAGGGGTTCTGGTGGATGTGGCGGCGCCACTGCACCACCTCCTCCTTCACAGAGTCGATGAGCGGGACGGAGGACTGCATCGCGTCTCTGGATGTGTGTGTGTGTGTGTGTGTGTGGATGTGGGTGGGTGGCTTATGTGTGTGTGTGTGTGTGTGGGGACTGAGGATAGGAGGGCGACGGAGGCAGCTGCGGAGTACAGTCATGAGAGACGCAGTGGAGTTGGGCAGTTGGTAGTAGGTGAGTACGCATCCATTCAATGCTGCACCATCGCACAGGTGCGCGTGTCAGTGGGACACGTGAGGGGCGAGAGGGCGGTGAGAACGTCCCTGTCCACGTATGCGTGCTTCATGAATTGCTGCTTGTGCATTATGTAGATGTACCAGCGCGCGCGCGTTTGTGTTTGTGAAGAGCAAAAGGGAAAGGAAGACAGAGCGACAGGCGAGTGCGCCGGCGCGGCACACTCACGTCCGTCAGCGGCTGCGGTGTCGCCGGCGCCTGCTGCGCTGCAGTGCCTTCTTGGACAGTCGCTCGTCCTCGCTCCGAGTCTCCTCCGCTTCCCAGCGGTGCAGTTGTGGCTGTGTTGCCGGCGCCTTCCGGTTGCGGCTGTACCAGTCTCGCACACTCGACGCCAGGGAGTCGTGGTGGTCATCCGGGGAGCGGCCGAAGCGGAGCGGCGGCTTCTCAGGCGCCTCGAGGGTGCCGTGTCGGTACATCTCTCGCCACTTCTGGAGGTAGTCGTACTTGGACCTCCGAGTTGCGCCTTGACCCGTGAGCATCACCGCGTCCTCCTCCTTGTTGTGCAGTACCTCGACCAGCGCCGCTGTCTTGGTCGCCGCCTCGTCGTTCATCTTGGCGTAGAAGGTGTTGTCCGACTCCATCGCGATCTCCGCGTCGCTCTTGTACGGCGCTAGCGCGTCTCGCCGCTCGCCCTGCCAGACGAGCTCGGCCGACGGCGGAACGGCGTGCGCCATCTCGCTCGCCGGCTTCATGCTGCCGTCGTCGTAGCGGTGGTGCGGATAGCGGCGCCAGTCTGACAGCTCCGCAGGGGTGGTGGCGCCGCTCTCTTCGATGTCCAGCTGATCGCCAGCCACACGCACCGCCGTGCCGGCGGCGGAGAACTCAGGCGCCGCGGCCTTGCCGTCCAACACGTCCTGGAACGCGGCCTTCACGATCGCCCGCTCGCGCCAGAGACGCACGCCCCAGCCCTGTGGGCCCCCGCCGTCCTTCGGGTACGCCAGCTCTCCGCCGTCCAGCGCCCACAGACCCCCGGCGACCTCCCCCTCCTCCTTGCGTATCTTGGGCAGCAGCTGCTGCTTCCCCAGCGCCGGCACGTCGGCTGGTGTTTTGAAGACGGAGTCGATGCCGAGCTGCGCGAGCGCCGCGTTCTTCTCCTCGAACGTCTCGCCCTTTGGCGTGCCATCGGTGTTCTCCTCAGCGAACAACTCGTGCTTGCTCACTGTTGTCCTCTTCCACTCCGCCCACCACGCAAGCGTTGTGTCGGCCGCGATGGGCAGCGGTTGCACGACAGACACCGCCGCCGCCACGTCTGCCGCCTCCGCGGCGACGGCAGACGCCGGCGAGGACTGCAAGGGGAACCCCACACCCTCCTGCTTCCTGGCGAGGTACTCCTCGCGCGCCTGCATGATGCGACGCGCTCGCCGCTTCATGTCGCGCTTGTACCCAGCAGCGTCGTTCACCCGGACGATCTTCTTCAGCAGTGAAGCCCGCACTGGGACTCTGGCGCGCTCCATCGCCTCGAGGTAGTGCAGCGCTCGCGCGGCACCGCCCTCCTCGCCGGAGGAGAGGTGCATGAAGATGAGACACTCGTACGTGCGGCGGCTCGGGACCAGCTCCTCCTGCAGCACCATCTGCTGCAACAGCCTCTCCGCCTCGTCGATGCGCTGCTGGTGGGCGAGCAGGGCGATGTAGCACTCATAGCTGTACACGTCCTTCTTGATGTGCCACTCGTCGAAGGTGTCCGACCAGATCTTGTTCGCCTGCTCCTCGAACTTGCCGATCGCACCCGCGTTGTCCGGGAGGTGCTCGACGCACAGGATGGTGGTCTGGCAGCAGAGTCGCAGCAGCGCATTTACAAACGGAGTATGCACCTCCCGCCCGCGGCGCACCACCAGCTCGTAGATGCCGAAGCAGGTGTTCATGTGCTCCAGCCACGTGGCGTAGAGGTCCTGCTTCTGCTCCTTCATCTGCTCGTAGTCAGCGCGGATGAGGTGCTGCACATGCGCCTGGATGGCCCACGAGAGGTGCAGCATGCTGGCGGGCACGCGGGCGTCGCGCATCTTGGCCAGATGCCGCTCCACCGCGTCCACATCGCCGACGACCTGTGCTGCGCGGATCAGGTTCAGGTACGTAGTGGCGTTCCACGGAATGCCCATGAGCTCCATCTTCTGCGCCAGCTCCTCGCAGCGCAGCCGCATCTCCGGCAGCGGACTCTGGCTCAAGGAGAACATGAGCGCGTCGTAGTGCGGCCGTGACGCGATAAAGCCGTACACGTTCTCCATCTGGTCAAAGAGCTGCACCGACTCCGCCAGCGAGTTCATCTGCGACGTGTCCTTGCCCAGTGCGCGCAGCTGCAATGCGAAGGTGACCTCGTTCGGCTCGATGTTCGCGTACATCTTCATGTTGTCGGCAATCTGCGCCACCGCCGCGTAGTCGCGCGCGTTGTGGAAGGAGCGCATCAGCTCGTGCCAGTTGCCGATGCGCGGCGTGATGCCGCGGCCCTTCATCTCCTCGATGAGTGCCATCGAGTCGTTCACCTTGCCCTGCGAGGAGGAGTGCTTCATCAGCGCCTTGTACATCTCGGCGGTCGGCCCGAGCCCGACCTCCGCGGCAAAGCGGAATATGGCGAGTGCGGCGTCGTAGTAGTGCTGCCGGGCAAGGGCGGCGAGGACGACAACGAGGTCCTCCTCCGTGAGGTCCAGGCCGGCCCCGCCCATGATGACGCTCAGCTCCTTGCTCGCGTTGGTGCGCTCGGACTCGTCGTCGAGGTAGGCGATGGGGATGCTCGTCTCCTCCGAGAACTGCTCCACCGCCATCACCGACCGCCGGCCCACGCCGTCCTCGACCGCCGCCTCCGCCGCATGTGGGGTGCCGAGGTCATCGAGGTCGCTCTCCAGCGACGCATACTTGTGCGACGGCGCCGGGAGCGGCAGCGGCGCGGTGCGGGGCGGTAGGGTGACGGCGTACGCGGTGGAGCGGCGGCCTGACCGGGGCACCGTTGACGGCGGCGAGCTGGCAAGACGCTCCCCGAACTCGAGCAACTCTTGCATCGCCTTGTCGTTCTTTTCCACCGAGGCGACCACGTCGTCGCCGTCCTCCTCGGCGGGGAACTGCCACGCGTAGGCCCACCGCTCGATGGTGTCGTCCCACTTGCCCTGCGCCGGGGGGCGGTAGTCGGCGGGGAGGCTGCCGCGTCGGTACATCTCGATCTCCATCTCCTTCGCACTGGGGCCCATCGCCACCACGCCTTTCAGCGCCACCTGCTTCAGCGCCTGCGCGTACGGAGACAGCGCCGTGGAGCGCGCCACGCAAGAGTGGCGCCACATGCGGGGCTTTGGCCGCCGCACCACTTTGATAGACTGACACACGCCACGCCGTGCGTTCTCTCTCTCTCGCTCTCTGCTGTTGACGTCATTTTGCGTGTGTGTGTGTGTGTGTGTGTGTGTGTGTGTGTGTGTGTGTGTGCGTATGTGTGGCGGGGAAGGGAGGGGAGGACGCAAGAGTTCAGAGAGAGTGGGGGACGTGCCAGCGCTGGTGGGCTACCAGGGCTTCACAGTTCCACGTGAGTCGGCGTGGCCGGCGAGGAGGCTTGTGGCTCGAGTGCGCCGGCGTCGGTGCACCGGAAGAGAGGAGAGCCGTGGGAGGTTGCGGCAACGCAGAGGAGGCGGCGCACGTGTGCGGATTGGAGAGGCTGGCCGGCGGTTGTAAGACAGTCGCTGTGCCACGCTCGCCATCACCTTCTGCTTCTGCTTCGCAGCATTCAGTACCGCTGCTTCGGTTTCTGTTACGTGACGTCGGACTCATACCACACACACACACACACACATACATACACGTACACACATACGAGGACGCGTGCTGGTGTCGGTGGAGGGTCCGTGTGAGGGGGCAGAGACACTAGTCATTCTTCTTGTCGCCGATCTCCTTGCTTGCCTCCGCCTCACGCTGCTGCTGCGAGGCGAAGTCGAGACCGGAGCTGAAGATGATCTTCATGAGCCAGTTTGTCGACGCCGTCAAGCCAAGGCCAAGGAAGCCGAAGGCCCACACGTGGATGTTCTTGGGCATCGCCACGACAAACATGAGCCAGACACCGAAGAGGGCCAGCATGACGAGATTGAAGCCGATCCAGACGAGGGGCGTTAGGGAGGAGCCCGGCGTGAGGAGATGGTTGATCATGCGCGCCAGAAACGGAAGGCTCTCCTCCTCATTCGGCGCGGCTGCAGCAGCGGCGGTGCCGGCTGCCGCTTTGCTTCCATCTGCCTCTCCTGACATTTACAGCAGAGCTCTCCTGTACGTCGATATGTGCGTGTGAGTATGTGTGTGTGTGTGTGTGTCTCGTGCGACTGTGTGTGCAATGGTGGAGAGAGCCCGCGCCGGAGACGCTCGCGCCGACACTTGTGAATCTAGGTGTGCGCGCGACGGAGGGTGGTGGGCGGTGGGTCAGGGTTGAGAGAGAGAGAGACAGTCAGTTCTTTTTGTGTGGGGGACGGTGTGTGTGTGTGTGTCAGGGTGGGACGCGTTGAGCTGCTGTGCAGTGAGACAAGCCGCAGCTGGGGATGGCCATGGCAGCGTACGCTCCGTGCGGACTGGACATCGACGGGGACTGTAGTGCTATTCCACACTCCGCGAGGACGGCCGCACTGTGCCTCTCACGCTCACCTGTTCAACTGCTGGGGGGGAGTAACTGGAGGAGGGAGGGGAAGGGAGGCGCGGCGGCTCACGGCAGCGACAGAGGTACTTTGCCGTGCCACGGCGACGAAAACTCCACGCACTGCGGCGACAGCCAGTTCAGCTGAAAGTGCCTAATCAGCAGCGCCGCGCTGTGCACCGGCGGACCCGCTGGCGGCACGGCGGCGGTGGCGATGAGCCGGAAGGCGGTGCCGCCACCGCCACTGAAGAAGCTGGCGATGGAGGAGGGCTGGCTTGCTGACCGCCACACCTTGACCTCATCCAGCGTCTCCGCGATGGTGGCGATGTCGAGTGTGGCGATGTTGCCGCTGTACGCCACGCCGAGTATGGGTGCCGCGTGAGCTTGGAAGGTGGTCACGATCGACGCCGCCTTCAGGTTGTACACCACCACCTTACCATCCCGCCGACCCACTGCTAGGTGCTGCAGGCTTGGCTGCAGCGAGACGCTTGGAAGCGCCGCTACCGAGACACGCAGCAGCTGTGCGACGGCGCCGTTGTAGATGGACGCCGCATCCTTGCCGGCGGAGGAGAGGTCGACGAGGCCGCTGACACACATGTCTGCGATCACGCTGAACGTGGTGTGCGCCTCGTACGGAAAGCTCCTGGTGAAGTGGGCAAGGAAGGCAATCATGTGGGGCCGGCACTCGGCGTGGAGGTGGAAGTTGGTGACGATGAAGGTCGACAGAAAGCCGTGCACGTTCTGCGCGACAAGGCGCTCCAGCGCCTCCAGTGCCAACTGCTTGGCCTCGCCGCCTCCCCCGCTGAATGCCTCCCGCACCAGCGTCTTGACAAAGCTGTGGAACGGGCCCTTTTCGTCCAGGGTACACACTGTCGCGTGTCCCTCCGCCAGCCCCACCAGCAATGCGGCGGCTTGGCCGAGTGCGTGACCGGCGTCGAGCGCCGCCGTTACAGTGCGCAGAGACTCAACGGTACCCTGACGCAGGTAGCTGAGCAACGCGGCATCGTCGTTCAGGCTGTAGTCTGGCCGCTGCGAGGCGAGACCTGCGAGGACGAGGAGGGCGGGGAATGCACTGTCGTCCTCGGGCGACGGCGGCGCCGCTGAGGCGTCGCTGGTGGGCGTGACGCGTCGCGTCACCGTGGCGGACGAGCGCTCCCGCAACACATGCAAGACATCGCGAAGGCCGGCAGCAGACATTCCTGTCACCATGAGTTGCAGCGCGTGGCGAAACGCCGCCGGCGTCGAGCGCTGCGATGAGTAGAAGCGGGAGAAGAACACTAGCACCATGTCAGCCAGGCGGCTGGCGTCTGGGGCCTCCAGGACACCAAGGCTCTCCCCAAGTGACTGGAGAGAGGCGTACAGAGCGGCCGCGTCGACACCATCTGACGTGCGGCTCAGCAGACCGCAGAGCATCAACACCGCGCACCACGCGCACTCGAGCGTCTGCGCACCCGCCACCGCAAGACCAAGGCTACCCAACGCCTCGCACAGAGCATCCTCCCGGGCGATCGAGTTGGGGCACGGCTGGCCCAGGCACTGCAGCAGGAGCGTCAGTGTCAAGCTGTAGTCCAAAGGCACGCGCTGGAGGGACTGCGGCGCTGCCGCAAGGCCGCTGATGAATGCGTCGGCGTCGACGCGGATGGCGTAGTGCTCTGCGCCGACAAAACGAAACGTCACAATGCTCATCGCCGATGCCCAGTGACAGTCGAGGAGGTCCTCCAGCTGTCTACCTGGCACGCCAGGCGGTGATCGGAAAGCGCGCTCGAGACGGCACGTCGGAAGGTGCCAGAGGTTGCAGGTTGTCTCCGAGAAAAGAAACATGTACTCCAGCTCGCGGTCGAGTAGGCACGAGGTCAACGGCCGCGAAGGCGAGCACATTGTCCGCGACACCGCAGCGCTCTCTCCCGCGTGGAAGCACACGGTCCCCATCTCGGTGGACATGCTCACGAACAAGGAGTCGTCCGTCTCGTTGATCTTCGGCAGCCGCAGCAGACGGTCGACCGCACCACAGTGCGCGACCCGGACAGTGGCGCGCAGGTGGCCGCCAGCGAACACTCGGATGTCGCCGTCGCTAAAGCCGAGCACACACCAGTAGTCGCCAGCGCCCCCGTCGAAAGCGAGACAGCTGGTCGCGTCGTAGGGGTGCGTTTCGGCCGCGATCTGGATCGCGGCGCCACCCTTGTACACCGAAAGAGAACACTCGCCGGTGCTGAACAGGCACACCACACCATGACTGCTATTGATCGGAACGACCGCGAGCAGAAGCACGGAGGCGGATGAGGAGGCGCGACGGGTACTGCGTCGCACCTCCACAGGCTCAAACTTGTCCTCCTCCGCACGCGACTGCAGCAGCGCCGTGCAGCGTGCCAGCGGCGTCCCGCGGCGCCAGCAGAGAAAAGCACCGCTCTCCGTGTCACCAGTGAGGCAGGCGACCAGGCCCGGCAGCGTCACTTGGTGGGCGACGACGATCTCCTGCATCGTGCGCGTGCCTTTGCCCACCACAACATCGTACGCGAGGCACCGCGCGTCAGAGCGCAGGACGTACAGCCGGGCTCCGTGTGCCGCAGGTTTCCAAAATGCCGAGCCAAAGGAGGCGGTAAGCTCGTTTTTCACCGCTGCTGTCGCCACCAAGGAATGCCTCTCCCAAGCGGAGAACGACACTGCATCTGGGTACACGACAGCCAGGAGGCACACACCCCAGCGCTCATAAGTGTAGGCCTTCGGGATCACTCGCGTCACGTTGGAGCCGCAGTCGGCACCCTCTATCAGTAGGGGGAATCGCTCGATCCGGAGAGACCGCTCGGGGCCGGCATACAGCACCGTCAGGTCACGACTGTCTTCGTGTGCCTGGAAGAAACAGTCCGGCGCTGTCTGCGATGCGGCAACTGATGCCACGGCGACGCCCTCCCATTCGCCAGCCCACGTAGACACACCCACGGCATCTGGGTGGATATCAACTGTCACCGCAGCTGCGGAGGAAACGCACACGCACTGTTGTGCGTCGTAGCGGACACACCAGCGAGAATCGCGGCTCTCCTGGACACGCATAGACTTGCCCAGCACCTCTCGCCGATCGGCACTGACAAAGGCCATCGCCAAATAGCCAGCGCTGGTGCCGACAACAAGGACATCACCGACAAACTCCACGAAGAGAGCATCACCGTCAGCGGAAAGACGTATGGCGCTTGTGTTCACAGCTGTGGCCGCCTGCGCAACACTACTCATGGGGTAGTCCCTAACCTCATCACAGTCGATCACGCAGAACACCTGGGTGTTCTCTCCACGCCGAAAAAGGTAGGTGCCGAGGGGCACGAGCTCACGGCCCACAAGTGTGTACAGCGAGCAGCAGGGTCCGTCGCACACGCACACGAGATCACTGCCATTTTCGACGACACGGTGTGGGCTCGTGGCGAGAGTTGTTCTGCTCGACTCCAGCGACAGCGCCAGCGGACGGCCCCGCTCCAGCTTTGTTCGGAGGGGGAGTAGAGTCTCCATGCCTCCCTCCCTATCCGCCACTCATGAAGGCTGGCAATAGAACACAGCAACAGTGGGAGAGCGTGAGAGAGGGAGAGAGATACAAATGTGAGCAAAAAAAAAAAAAAGAGAAGGGATGCGGCGATGAGGAGAAAGAGGAGTAATGACAGGATTTGCACAAAGGGAATTCCGTCCCCTTGCAAGCCACCAGCGACACGGGAAATGGAAAAGAAACCCCGCACGAGGAGGAGCACCATCGCAAGATGCGGAGGGGATTGCTTGACACATTCTCTCTTGTTGAAGAGGAAAGCAGAGCAAACAGCGAGAAAAAAAAAAAAAAGAACGTACACACCCAGACGGGGATGCACGTAGTGTTTTCTTTTTCTTTTTCTTTTTCTTTTTTCCCTCTGGCGAAGAGGCTCGTGCACACACCTTCAAAAAGAAAAGGGGGGGGGGACCACGACGGGAAGAGCAGGAAGGAGAGGGCAAAGTAGAATTCGTTGCTCTACCGAGATACGCACCCACTCCCTCGGACCTCTATGGGACGTGCTGTGCCGACAGTCACAAACCACCAGGTCGCTCACGCGCTAGCAACTCACTAGTGAGCTCCGCGATTCGTCTCACGAGGGCTGCTTTTTCGCGAGCAAGAGCCTCCAGGTCACCATATTCAGCATGCAGAAGACGGGAAGAGCTCCGTTCCTTCTCTGCGCTGCCGCTCATCGGCCGTTCTGCAGCTGCAGATGCATTGCGTGAAAACGTGCTTGACAGTTTTGTGAAGCCCTCAAGAGAATCCACCAGATTGTCCACCTTCAGCTGCAGCGGCACCACAGTTTGTGCACCGAGTTCGTAAACGCTGTAAAAGACTCGTGCGGTACCGCTGTCCCTGTCTTCACACGTAATGTGCATCAGGACTTCCGGTGTGGAGACCTGCGTATCTGCTGCGCAAAGTAGCCGCTTCGTGTCAGCGTAGGAGAGCCTGTGTGCCGGTGCTCGGCACATCATCAAGTAGCCTACCGCCTGCATTCCGGTGGGGGGCAGTGGAAAGTCGAGAGGGGCAGCACCCAAGAGCACCACACCACGCGTCTCGCTTGTCAGCTCACCATCTGTGGTTTCTTGAACGTTGTGCGGCATGCCATACAACCGAAAGACACTCTTACAGCCTGCGGAGCACGAGTATGCAGCTCCCAGGAACTGCGACAGCGCTGTGCCGCTGATGTACACTACGCTCAGCGACGTCATCAGGAAAGGCGACGACCACTCTCCCGGCAAGGTGGATGAGGAACAACTGCAGCGGCTAAAGAGAAAAGAGCGGGGGACACGGAAGAGTACCAAACATCTTACATTGCTGAAAGTTGTTCTGCCATGCTGCTGCTGTACTTGTGATTGGTACGGCGCCACGGTACCTTCCCTACGCGTGTGAGGGCCGCCACCAGCAACGTACAAGAGACTCCTCTTAAAGAGGTACACTGTTACCCGGTGAGTTCCACAAGTGTGTGTGTGTGCACAGCTCTTGACCGCGGTAGTTGCTTTTTGCCACCACAGCCACGAACTCGCGGAGGCAAGAGCGGTGAGAGGCCATCAGCAGCACTGGTACCATTTATGTTCACACACACACACACACACACACACACACGCAGACACACACACACAAAAAAAAAGAGCAAAAACCACACAAAGGGCACGATGCAGCCCTCGTATTCTCTTTTTTTTTTTTTTCTAACCCTCTTCTTTTTTTTTTTTTTTGGAACCCGCGTGTGTTACAGCCTGTGCGACCCCACACAACAACCGGGGATCTTGACAAAGTCATCGAACTCCAAGCATCGCTTGTCTGGGCAGCACTTCCAGTACTTGTACGTGTCCCAAAAGACGGGTCCACTTTTGTGGTAGCGGCAAGCGGAGTCGGTATTTTCGGCAACGACGAACTCTTGCGTGCAGCCGTAGTTTCGGCACCTTGCCTTGCCGTCCACGATCTCCTGCGGTTCGGTCTGCGCGAAGGCAGCCGCCTCAAACTCTCGCGGGCCCGTCGTACGCTTCCCGTCGTGCGTGCCAAGGGCAGGGCTGCTCACCTGCGCCACCTGGGAGGCGGACAGTGGGATGTTCTGCACCTCCTCCTTGGGGAACGCAAAGGGCGTGTTTGCTGTGCTGTGTCGTCCCACACAGCACTTGGGGATCTTCTGAAAGCTCTCCCAATCGAACGCCTTTTTACCGCCGCAGCAGCCCCAGTACTTCTCCAGGTCGTGGAAGACGGGGCCCTTGGAGTGGTAGTGGCACGATTCGTCTGTGTTGTCTTCCTCTCTGTAGTACAGGTTGCATCCGTAGTTTGTACAGCGAAGCTGCCCCTCGTGCGTCACTGGCGCCTCGTCTGGGGCTCTGTGGAGGATGTAGATGTCGTTGTAGTCAGACACGCAGCCGGCGATGGGGTTTTGCATTTTCAAGTAGACTCCACCACACTTGGCGACCACGGTGTCCGCGGCGACGTCAATGTCCCTTTTTGCTTTCAGCGCTTTCAAGAAGAAGAGGAGAAGCCGCTCGCAGGGGCCTTCGCGCCAGCTCGCGGGGATGTCGATCTTGAGCTTGAATAGCTCCACATCGCTGTGGACAGCAGCGCCGTCCACGTCCGTTCCATCATAGATGCAGTACACTTTCATTGGAGGGGATGTCAGAAGTGTGTGCCGGCACTTGCGAGGGTGGTTAAAGAAGAGAGGGGGGGGGGAGAGAGGGACCTGTGAACGCCTCTCCTTCGCGACTCCGCGTGCCCGACGTGATGGCAAGTAAGTGGAGGAGAGAAAAGAGAGGAGAAGTGTGTGTGTGTGTGTGTGACGTGAGACGGAGAGGCGAAGGGGGAGAACAGCTGCAAAGCCCCAAAGCGCAGAAGCTGACGAGGGGGGGGGGAAAGCACCGCAGACACTCATGCCAGGGCACTCTTCTTCGCAGAGAGAGCCATATGCAGTTTGCAAGCAGGCACGGACGTGCCCCACCACCACCAACAAAAAAAAAAGGCCACGCTCAAACGCAGAAGAGGTCAACCCACAACCTGACCTGAACCCCCTCCCCCCCTTACGCCTCCGACTCCCGACCCCCATCTTTCGAGAAGTGCGTGCGCCTTTTTTTTTTTTTTTGGACAATGAAAGGCAGCTAACCTCTGCTGTGCGAAAGTAGACTTGCTCCCTTCTTGACGGCGACTTTGCAGCGAGCAGAATTCTCGCCGTTCCTCCGCCAGACCGGAAGCGCGCTTTTTTTTTTGTGTGTGTGCTCTTCTGTGGTTTGTTACCGTGCAGTGGGATGCCCCCACGTTCATCACACGGCGCCGCCTTCGCGGGAGAATCCCACTGGAGAAGTGCCGTGGCGCCCAACTTTCTGCTCACTCGCTCCACGCCAAACGAAAAACAACAACCATGAGCAAGAGAATAGCAACAACAGAAAAAAAAAAAAAAAAGAACTGCACATACTCAGCCGAAAGGAGCGGGAGAGAGAAATAGAGTTGCACTCCACCAAGTGTTTCGGCGCGGCTGTCTCGTGGTGAGGTCAATCGCTCTCAGCACGTCTTTTTTTTCTATTTAACAGTGGCAACACGGGCCTTCTCTGATTCTCCGCTAGAATGCACTCAACTATGCGATCATCTGCCCTGTATCTCCCGCGCCGTCACAGCCAGTTTTCCTTCTTCTTCTCTTCTACTGCGTACGTGCGCAGGTGGAACGTGCGACCTCATTCTCAGCCGTTCCTCATGCCGTCCTCAGAGGCTCCACTCCTCCTGAGGAGCGTGGAGCAGGTCTACACTGCCCTCTCCCAAGACCCCCACTTTCCGAGAAGCACCCACAAGCCGCAACAAGTGCTGGCTCGAGTTGGCGGCTCTTTTCTTGCGGATGTGATGAGTTTCTCCAGTCGCGACGCACCGCTCGCGCTACAGGCTGTTTCTCCGGCGGCGCGCATGATCGCGGAGGTCGTCACCGACGGAGGACACGCCACCAACCTCAGCATCTCTGTGACGCACGGAAGGGTCGTCCACAAGTTGCGCTACGCGGACGACGGCTCACTGCCGCGTCAGCCGGTCGAGCACATCGCTTGGTGGCTTGCGAAGTGCAGACTTCCGTTGATGGCCGGAAACACCGCCGCGGTGCGCAGGATTGTTGCGGCAACGCCCGACGTGCGCTCTCGACTCAGCGTGATGCACCTGGACAAGGACGACGAGGGAGCACCACTGGAGCCGGAAGTGTACGAGCAGCTGGACGAAATCTACACAAGGGGGGCCAACTCACTGTTCCGCGCCGCGACAGCAGAGCAGCTGTCAAACGTGAGGGTTCTGCACGTATGCACCTGCTTGGAAGACACAACGAAGCTCGTTCACAAGCTCACCGGACTGCGGTTTATGTTCTTGAGCCGCATCCCAGAGGCAGAGCTGGATATGCGGGAGTTTGCGAGCGCGTCGCTTCTTGAGGAGGTTTGCATCCACTGGAGTAACGTGACATCGATAGCGGGATTCGAGGCTTGCCCAGCCCTCTTTGCCATTGAGTTCTCCTACTGTGAGTCTCTCCGTCGTCTCTCTCCTCTCGCACAGGCAACCCGCCTGCGGCGAGTAGACGTCCTGAACTCGGGCGTCACGGCGGTGGATGGTCTGGAGTGCCTGTCTGAGCTGGAGACCCTCAGCGTCTCCTCCTGCCGTGAGCTGCTGGATCTTTCTCCACTCTCCCAATCCCCCAGCATCAAGCGGATCAGCGCGGTTGGCAGCGGCCTCGTGAGCATCAACGGCTTGGGCGACTGCACGAGCCTCGAGAGTGTGGACTTCACCATGTGCAGGCATCTTGAGAGCCTCACGCCGCTCTCCGGGTTGCGACGGTTGCGGGTCATTGACGCCCAGTGCACCGGCATCCGAAGCGTGGACGGACTCGGCATGTGTCCGAGCTTGGTCACTCTAAATGTCAGCATCTGCGAGCGGTTGCACAGTCTCGCGCCGCTGGCCGGCGCGCCGCGGCTCCGCGAGCTGATTGCGAAGGAAAGTGCAGTAAGTGACATCGAAGGACTGGGGACGTGCAACCAGCTCCAATGCGTCAACGTAAGCCAGTGCGGAAACCTGCAGAGCCTCGCCCCACTTGCCGGGGCGCGGCGCCTGCGCACGATCCTTGCGGAGAACAGCGGCATCTCGGCCCTCGGCAACCTCGGCGATTGTCCAGAGTTGGAAGTGGTGGATGTGGGCTACTGTGAACTGCTCGACAGCTTGGCCTCGCTGGCGAACGCGAGGAGCCTGAAGCGGATCCTGGCTGCCAACAGCTGTGTACGCGACATCAGTGGTCTAGGCACGTGCCCGCAGCTTGAGTTCGTTGACCTGACTGGTTGCGACACTCTGCACAGCCTCACGCCATTGGGTGGCTTGCCACGGCTAACGGAGGTTCTGGCGAACCGCACCGCTGTGCGCTGTCTCGACGGCTTGCACAGATGCCCCATGCTACGCACGCTGGACCTGCGCCGGTGCAAGCAGCTCACAACACTGAGGCAGCTCTCTGGAGCGCCGCGCCTGGAGACGGTCATGGTGCATGGAAGCGGTGTGGTGTCGCTCGATGACTTCGACGGCGCTGCCGTGGTAGAGATGTTCGGAGTGTTCTCCTCCGATGACGATGAGGACATCCTTTCTTACTAGCTTTGACAAAAAAAAAAAAAAAAAAAGAAACCGCTTCAACACTGTGCACACGGAACGCGGTACCCTGTCTTGTGGCCACTTTCACTTTCGTATTTACTTTTTTTTTTTTTTTTGAATTGAAGAGCAGATTTTCCGTGCTAACCACCGTCACTGAGACGCGTACTTGCTTTGTCACTTTACTCACGTCACCTCTGCCTCTTTTCATTTTTCGTTTTTTTTTTTCGCCATTTCGTTTTAGTCAGAGAGTTGCTCCTCCAAGCGGCTATCTGTCACTGTGAGCTGTGTGTTCACGCAGCCTGGTATCTGCTCCCACCTTTCCTCTTTTGCTCTTCTGTGGCTAGTCTACGGTAGGCTCTTTTCGACCCCTCAGTATGAAATCACCGCGCTGCTCTCACCGAGTACGCGTTCTGCCGCCGTTCATCATGCCAGTTGAATTGAGAGCGCGGTAGCAGGGTGTGCCACAACGAGGCCTGCTAGCACCGGCGCTGCCCCACCGCTGTGAACGAGTGAAAACAAAGTCTGTTATCTGTTTCCAACGCTGTATAGCCTGCTGCCGCACCCTGATCCGTATTACTCAGAGCTCAGAGCCTGGCCCACAGCTTCCAGTGTCTTCCATTCATGGACGACGGCTTCCTCAAGCCTTGGTGCGGATACCGGAAAAAAAAAACCCCTCAGCAGCTTGCACGCGGTTCAGAGAGAGAGAGAAAGAGCGGTCTTCTCACCTTTTTTTTTTTCGTAGTACTGACGAGCAAGCCGATCCACTCCCCTTTCGAAGATAGACCTGTCATCCACTCAATGGAAAGCACAGGTGCCGTAGGCCCTTCTTTAAAGTAACCCCTCCTCCTCCACCTTCTGAGAAAGTGGCTGTAGAAGACAACAGAATGTGATAAGCAAATGAACCCAAGTGGCTAGCGGAGTCATGCGGCGGTGCATGGCCCAGCGCGCTCGATATGCGTAGTACACCACCCACGGAGGGGTGCCGGCGTTGCGTGACCGATGGATGGCCAGAGAGCGTGGAGCTCGGCGCCCCGTGACTTGCTTGCGCACATGCCTCTATCTCTCCTTCTCTATCTCTGTGCGTGTCTCGCCTCTCTCCGTACTCGCTCCCGCTTTCCTTACCAGATGGTGTGGCGCGACGGCCGTGTCTTGTAGGTCTCTCCCTCGTCTCGCCCCCATCTCTGCTCCCTCTCTAGCGGAGGCTTTGCTTTGCTGCGCACTCTGAAGGGTGGCGACTTTGTCTCATGGCGGCCGGTCTTGGAGTCGTGGTGCGCGCTCACGCAATGGCGCAGCGCGGCATTGAAGCGCCGAGCGCGGTGTTCCAGCAGCCACGGCTGCTGCTCGAATTTATGGATGGCGACCAGCTGGCTCAGGTGCTCAGCTTTTCTAGCATGGGGTGTCGTCACACCGTGTCGGCTGTCTCACCCTCCGCGCGTGTGCTCTCTGAGATGCTGGTGGATTTCTTGAGCCCCCCTTGCGTCACCGTGAGCTTGGCAGGCGATAGAGTCCGGCACTTGGTGAGCTACGAAGGAGCTTGCCCTACTGCGACGCGGACAGTCGAGCTTGCCTGGTGGTGGCTGGAGAGGTGCGGTCTGCCTCTGTGGACGCGTGGCGCAGAAGCGCTGAGCTCGGTGCTCGCTGGCCCTGCATCACTTCGGGCAATGCTGCAGGTGGTGCACTTGACGGCTGAGGGGCAGGGCGGCGGCGTTGCGGCACCGCTAACTAGCCGGCCAGCGTCAGCACCCGGAGATGTTGGCGGCTCGTGTGGTGCTGCGGGAGCGGGGGAGCCGCATCGCGAGGACTGTCTGTCTCTCTTTCAGCGCGCCTGTGCGCTGCCCGGACTCGTCCAGCTGTCTATCAGTGGCCTTCAGCAGTCTGACTTTGACGTGGCTCTTCTCGCCTGCGCTGCTCACCTGGCGAGTCTTCAGATCGATGGGTGCACTGCAGCGACTCTCACCGGGTTCGAGCACTGTCATACACTCACAGACCTCTCGATCACAGACTGCACCGAGCTCAGCAGCCTTGCACCGCTCGCCGACGCGCCTCAACTGCAGCGGATCGTTGCCGTTGCCTCCGGCGTGAGTAGCATCGCCGGCCTGAGCTTGTGTCCCCAGCTGCGGAAGGTTGACTTCAGTGACTGCCGGAGTCTGACGAGTCTGGCACCGCTCGCAGCAGCGCCGCAGCTCCGCCACATCGTTGCCGCATACAGCGGAGTGAGCAGCATCGACGGCCTCGGTCTCTGTGAGGAGCTGGAGAGCGTCGACTTTACTGACTGTGAGGACTTGACAACGTTGGTGCCGTTGGCCGGCGCGCCGCAGCTGATGACTATCAAGGCCGCAAATAGCGGTGTCCTTTCCATCGATGGACTCAACAGATGCCCTTGCCTGGAACGTGTCGACTTCTCTGACTGCCCCGGGCTAACGAGTCTTGCGCCGCTTGCCGGCGCCCCTCGGCTGCGCCTCGTTGATGCTGCTCAAAGCGGCGTGCGCACCATCGACGGCCTTGGCACATGCCCTGAGCTAGCGTTCGTGGACTTTTGCGAATGTGAGGAGCTGGAGGACCTCTCCCCGCTCGCTGGCGCCTCTCGCCTCATCAGCATCAACGCCTCATGGAGCGCCGTCGCGCATTTGCAAGGTCTCAGCGCGTGCATCATGCTGGAGACTGTGCGTTTTGAAGGTTGCGAGAACCTGGAGGATCTTTCCCCGCTACGAGGGGCCCCCTCTTTGGAGTCTGTTACCACACCCGAGGGGGCAACGCTCACAGGAGCAGATCTGGTGCAGTGGATGTCATCGCAGTGATGACTCCTCTTCCCTCTCTCTCTCTCTGCAGCAGCTTGAGTTCGCCACTTCCAGCCGCTCTGGCCGCCTTAGCCGGCCTCTCTTCTGATGACCACAATCGCGACACACTGACAACAGTATGACTGTGTATTATTATCAAAACTGTTACTATTATTGTTTTGCACCGCCCTCTCTGTGGCGGTGAGGTGGTGACGGCGGTGAGGGACAGCTGTTCACTGAGTGTGCACGACCTCACCCCGACACCCTCCCCTCTGAACCACCGTGGTAGCCAAGAGGCGACTGATCCACGTCCCTCCCTCTCCCTGCCTCCCAGGCACCGCCACGAGTCTGTCTTTTGCTTTGTCGTCCGCTGTTGAGCGACAGGTTTTTTTTTTTTTTTTTGTGTGTGTGTATTGCGTGCTAGTGCGCTTGTGTGTGTCAGTGGCGATGGGAGCATCCACTGTCGCGCCAACGTGTCAAAAGCGCCATTGCACGTCCACCCCGCACGCTGCCAGTCTGGCGCTCAGACCGCGCTGCGGTCACAAACAGGCAGCATCGCCCTTACTCGACGATGAGTGGATGCTGACCGACAGTGCATCTCTCCTCGTGCAACCGCCCACAGGACTCGCGCAAGCCTCGCTGCTTGCTGTTGCTGCCTTCCTCACCCTCTGTCTCTATTTTAGCAGTGACGCCTTCCTTTCTTCCTTCCTGCCTCCTCGCCTTCCTTCCCCTGGTACACGACGTTCAGCTGTGCCGGCGCCATGATCCACGGGGGGCACTGCTCATCCGCCGCGCAGCCCTGCAACCCCGCCTCCACGGCGGAGCCAAGTGCACCGTACCTGACGTGCGCCACAGTCTCGCCAAGTACACGGCGCACGCGCGTGCGTGACTGGAGTGAGCTGCTCGCTCTCGTGGTGCACAGCGAGAAGTTCTCGCGGAACGTGTTGCTTCAGCAGGAGAGGCGAGAGCGAAGTCTTCACTGCCGCCTCGCCGAGCGCGACGCTTCAGCAGGCGAGGCGATGGCAAGTGTCGCGGTCCTGCAGACGTCCCAACGCAATGGGGGCTTGAGGCCGCGAGGCGTCACAACAGATGGCGTGTCGCGCCAAGCTCCTGCTGTCGAGTCCGGTCGTGGCGCTGCTGCCGCCGCAGCAATGACACCCTATCAACGATTCAGCTGGAGCAGTTCCGCAGCTCGTATTTGCCGTCAGCGGGCCGACGAGGCGGAACGACAGCAACGGCAAAGGCGCTCCGTGGCTCCGCGCTCTGCGTCGCTGCTGAGGCCTGTTTGCTGTCGCGCCTCGTCTCCAGCAATGGTGCAGCGCGTGCAACGGAGCTGCGTCGCGGAGAACATCCACGCCGTCGCCGCCCCTGCCGCCGCAGCGTCCCTCAGAAGGGATGCCTGGAGCTGGTCACGCACGCCAGCCCGGGGAACATCCGCGACTCCTTCTACTGCTCCGCACGTGGCGTACACATACGGCAGCCCTGCTGCTCGCGCTGTGTTCATGGGCGTACTGATGGATGGCCTCTCGCGGAACGCAAAGGCCGTCGTGGCGCGCGATGCAGCATCTCTCGGGCTGCTCTCGCGCACACCATCCCCGCCGCAGAGGCGTGATGCGCGCCTTCTAGTCGGCACCAGCTCTGGTGGAGCGTCTGTGTTGGACGGCTTGTGGACCGACGGCTGCCCCGGAGGAGAAGCCACCATGCTCGAGGACGTCCATACAGGGCAGAACTCCACCGCCGTTGCCGACTCACACGCGGACGGGGACGCGCAGCAGTCTCCGGTGCCATGCCCGCCACCAACCTTTTGAAACACAACTCCTCCGCGGGAGACAACTTACACGCCACCACCTTTCTCATGGTCCGCAACACCACCGCCTGGAACCGGTGGGAACGAGAGGAGCAGAGAGGAGGGTGGGTGGCGTGCGAGCGCACTGACTGTTGAGTCGCTCCACACAGCAACTACAACCGCAACAGCAGCAACAACAACGACAGCAAAAAAAAAAAAAAAAAAGTAGCGCTGGCGCTGTGCACAGCGCCGAGGTCGCGTTTGTCGAGTGGATTCTATTCTTGCGTCTTCGTCGAAGTCACGACGCCAGTGGTGCGTAGCAGAGGTACCCGGGCAACTGCGGGGGCTCCTTCCCCCCCCCCCCCCCCCCCCCCCCCCCCCCCCCC